>JAFVLL020026694.1:0-23804 GCA_021397915.2 Tor tambroides
CTGTTAACTGCCTAAAAAAAAAAAAAAAAAAAAGAGTTCGGGTTTTAAAATGAAGAGGGCAAAACTACATCACTTTCCAAGAAAACCCACTCATCATCATCTCCCAATCTGTCTCTTTCAGACATGTTTTCCAGCCCCTGACATCCACAGATACCGTATCCACCAACAGTAGCAGAGCAGTAGGTTGTGGGAAACCGCACAGGGAGTGGCGGGCCGTGGAGGGATGGAGAACAGAGTGATATGGATAAGCGGTTAGTGAGAGGGGGGAAGGCACAGTGCACTATTTAGTTCCAGATAAAGGGGTCCAGTTACCCACATATCAGGAAATATGGAGAACAAAAACCATATTGCACAGAGTATGATCAAACAGCACACTTGGAACGACAACAGTCGTTCCGAACCCCTACTTTGAAAAAAAAAAAAAAAAGGACAAATCATCCAAATACTTTGGGAACATTTGTAGGCCTACTTAGGCGTGTACAAAGAAGGAAACAAATACTTTTTTTTTTTTTTTAATTCAGTGAGTACAGGGTGTTTTTTTTATTTATAAATGATCTATAATGAATGGTAGAAATCATGAATGAAATGCACTTATTAAATATCAGATTCTCACTCTTTCTCTCTCTCTCTCTCTCTCAAAAATAAGGCATGATTTTATTTTTATCTATCTATGAAGAAAGTGGAAGATTTTGAGGACATTTGGAGTGTAGAAAACTTGCTGTATTGGGTTGATAATGATCTCTTGATCAGTCTTTTACTGAGATTATGGGATAATGAGGTGTTTGTAATATTTTTTTTAGAGTTTTGCGTTTAATAAAGGTGTTATAAAATGTAACAAATTTCTCTCTCTATATATTTTTAAGGTGTTTTTTTAATATCTTTTTTATTATTAATTTAAACTGATAAATATTAGGTTTGCCATGTTTTAAAGTGACTGTTGGTCACACCGCAATTTTGTGAACATTTTTTTCCCCCAAAATATTTATCATCAGTAAAGTAAGGTTTTTGTTTCCTGAAAAAAAAAAAAAAATCAAAAATATAATTATTTTAATAATCTTTTTTTTCTTCATTATGATACCAGGACAGTTGTATCACCTTGAATTTGAATACAGATTTTTAAACCGTGCACCATATAAGAAATGAATTCACTTCATTTTACGTATGAACAACATTTTTATGTATTTTTGAACCATTACTTCTTTATTGAAGAGGACCTTAAACTGTAACCGAATGATGCAAGATCAAGGCTGCTGAAACAATAACTAAGAGTTTAATGCCAGAACATGGTGACCCAGGAACTGGACGATCCTAAACTGTTACCATTCTAAAAGACAGTTAACCTAAGACTGCTCTGGGGAATGTGGTACAATGTCTCTCCCTGCAGTGAGTTCATTGTACTCCAGAGTTAGAGAAAATGCCTCATCTCATATACACTTTTGTTCTTTAACACACTCTTCCAATGTCATAATGGGTACATTCAAAATTGATTGCTGGCCTGCTCCGCCTGAGTTTCAACAAGCTAGTTTTGTTTGTGTTCAAACAGAAGTCAATTATGCTTCCACTGTATAATTATGGTAAAACTCGGGACACCTACCCTCAGCCAAACAGGGCATGGAAATCTTTGGAAAACCTTTAATTCATGCCTGTGACGAAGACACATTATACACAATGCTGAAATCAAGGTTTTGGAAAGGTACTTCAAACACGCTGAAGCATTGTAAAATGTCAGAAAAATAATTCTGTGGTCATCTTGGTATTTTTATAAGGATTTTTGACTGAAGTTAGCAGATGTGTCCTGTGTGCTGACGCTACTCTAATGTGGCATGAATTTGGAAAACCGTGAAACTCCTCTTATCAAATGTTAAGAGAGAGGGATAAAGTTTTTGATTTATTAATTTATGCAATCACTCAAATATTCAATATATTGATGTAATAATATATGAAATAATAATGCTGTCAATTTAACAAGCTATTTATGTAAAATTATTTATTAAAAATTAGTGCTGTCAAACAATTAATCGCGATTAATCGCATCCAAAATAAAAGTTTTTGTTTACATAATATATGAGTGTGTACTGTATATATGTATTATGTATATATAAATACAAACATATGCATGTATATATTTAAGAAAAATATTTTGTTTATATATTAAATATATTTATATATAATATAAAATATAATAATATAAATATATAAATGTATGTGTGTGTATTTATATATACATAATAAATAAACACAGTACACATACATATATTATGTAAACCAAAACTTTTATTTTGGATGCGATTAATCGCAATTAATCGTTTGACAGCACTATTAAAAATATAATTTGACATATTTTCTCTTCAAATACTGATATATGTGATTCATTGCAATTAACTGATTGGCATTTAATTTTATTACACATTTTTTAAACAATCGAGAGCCCTGTTAAATAGAAAAAAGTCAAAGTCAAAATCATCCCGATCGACTCTTTTCGACTTCATCCATTACAGGTCTCATCACCTCTGGACATTGTGAACCGTTTCCATCTCCCCTAGAGTTAAAAGATGAGGAGAAGAAGCCCCTCAGGCGATCTCACAGAATGGACGGCTCCTAAATCCCACCAGCTGCTGCCTTGCTGTAAACTTCTGACAATGTATTTGTAAAGACGGATCCATGTAAGGTCATCAGTGTAGTTGCTCTGTTTTGTGTCCCAATGGCAACTATCCAAACATGGAGCTCGAATCCTCGACAAACATTCCACCATGAGACAATAAGTATCAGCATGTATAAACTGAATCCGGGGTATTTTATTAATATCGCTGTAAAAATAGACACCATACATACTATTGAGTTTACAGAACACGCAAGCTTGGAATTATTATAATAGAACCAAAGGAAGAATTTCACAGACACTGCACTGTATTCTTCCAATGTATTTTTTTTTTTTTTTTTAAAAAAGGAAATTCCAGTCATTCAGTTCCAAAGTTCTTTAAATTGAATGTGTCACTTCTCTCAAGCCATTTGTAGGTTGATTTCCCTGAAAAAGTGTAAAAACTGTTGCCAGACACAGCAACAGTGGCTTAACCAATGGCTAAGTTTTGTCAGTGTGGCGGTCTGGTTTTCCGATCAATGGTAGAGCAGAGAGTGTATGGGAAACAGTTGCTTTTACAGTTTGAATTTTTTTGTCATTTCTATCCAATGTGCCGCTCAGTTATGTAGTCACATATATTTTAAAGTAGGAATTGTTTGAAGTCTGAAAGCTTGGTCAGAATGCATCATGCAACCTTTTGGGTTTGGTTTGACCTATTTTTACTTCGTGATTTCAGTGCCTGGCAGTGAGTCTAGAAAGCAAAAGCAACGTGTTGGATATCCTCATCGTGTGACCTTAAACTTTGGCAGATTGTCTCTGATCTTCAGAGCTTTTGGAATTTCTTAACATTATGTCAAACATCAGCAGGATGAAGAACTTGATAGATGACATTTCTCTGTTTTCTCATAAAGCTGCAAAGCCAGGGTGAGTTGCGTCTGTGAGGTCAACAATCTGTTTAGCTTCTGCCAAAAACAAAGATGTCTGACTGAAGCTGTGAGCGTGGGTTTGTTTGAAGAAAGACAGCCTTGAGGGTTTTTTTCTAGGAATTCCAGAGGGGATTTCTAGGAATTCTGGTTGTGGTAAATGTGCCGTCCGTTGTAGGGAGTTTGAAGTCTTTATGTCATTAAATGTAAAAAGACATATATTTCCGTGTTTTTTTGCCAGAATACATATATCACACTAACCTCAAAAAAACCAAAGGGAATGCTGGTTAAAACAGACAGTTTAGTGTAAAATAACGTTTTTGGGGTTTTTTTCTTCCTTTTTTATTAGCATCAAAGCATACTAATAAAATCAATATGGGAAAAGACCATTTAAAAGTTAAGATTTGTACGATCAGCCCATTTGTAAGATTGCATGGAAAAAAAAAGTGACCAGCACATTCTTCAGAATTTATCCTTTTGTGTTCCACAGAAGAAAGAAAGTTCAACTGGTTTGTACTTTTAATTTTTGGGTTTAACGAAATTCCCCACGTATTTTGAACATATTAATGCAGTGCCTTCTGAGTTAGAAAATGCTGTTTTATGACTGTCAACTCTTTAAAAAGTTCAATTGCTCTCTGCAGAGCTCCTTTACATCAGTTTTTCCTCAGCGTGATACAAAAAAGGCTTGTTGCCAGTAAACAGCACACATGAATCATTTATTTCTATTTGTAATGCACGATCTGGAAGCTACGGCAGGAGATGCTGGTAGAAATTTGTACGAGTGATTTTTATATTCACAGTAAAGTTATGCTCCACGTGGAGAAAAGCAAACCCATTTGCCAATTCACAATTATATGACTTCACATTTAATGGTGTGCAAAACATTGCCGTGCAGGAAGTACTATTTTACATTGTTTTTGCTCCCATTAAATGTTTAATGTTCTTGTAAAAGTAGGGGGAGAGGGGTTTAAAAGCACTCTCCAATCTGCTTACAAGGGAAAGCTGAATCATCTGACTCCAACCTGAGTCCACATATGACACGTACATTCAGCACGAGTGTAAAATGTGACACGTGAACAGAAAAGATGACTGCAAGCCTACAAACTGACAGTCAGAGACCTAGTAAAATGCCTTGCTGTCTGCAATCTATATAGACAGCTGTCTTCTAAAGATGCATCACGTTTACACATTTACTGTTGTTTGGCACAGAGATTTTTGCATCAACAAATTTTCTGCATTGACCAATAGAAAGCTGCTTGGTGAGGGACAAAAATTTCCCCACTTAGATTTCGCATTGCGTTCAAGTTGTTTACTCAAATTTGTCATGTTGACAGAAAGTTACTTGGTTTGAAAGTGACTTCTTTTTGAGCTGTGCTTCATACATCACTGCAATATTGACAATGGATATTTTTGCCATTTCTAGCATTTTTATAATATCTCTCTCACACACACACACACACACACACACACACACAAACTTGTTCTGCTATCCTTGTGGGGACTCTCATTGGCATAATGTTGTTCTGCTGTACAGACCGTATTTTCTATCCAACCCTACACCTAAACCTACCCCTTACAGGAAAATTTTCTGCATTTTTACATTTTCAAAAAACTTCATTCTGTGTGATTTATAAGCTTGTTTACCCGTGGGGACCTCAATTTAGGTCCCCACCGTGACACAAGTCCCCATGAGGCTGTGTGTATTCAGGCCTAAGTCCCCACCAGGATAGAAAAAACAAGTACACACACACACACACACACACACACACACAAACAAAACAAAACAAACAAAAAAAATTGTACACATTTCTACCAGTTATCTCCAGCTGTAGATTCCAGATTATCCATTTACTGTTGTTTGTGAAATTTTGTGGGCAAAATCTGATCATTTCAATAGGAACAACCCGATCTCATGAAAGTGTGTATAAATAGTAGTACGCCAAATAAAAATGAAAACTCGTGGTATTGATATGCAAAAATGGACTTTGGCTTGTATATGCTACACGATGGGTAGGATTAGGGTTGTGGGGTAGATGCATATGTAAGCGAAAACTGCGTACCATATGCACGCCTACCAATTTGGTATCATATGCACGCGAAAACTGCGTTTTATATGCACGCCAAACACGTTCGTATCATATATACGCCAAAGTCCATTTTGGCGTATCAATACCATGAGTTTTCACTTTTATTTGGCGTACTATTTATACGCATTTTCATGAGACCGGGCTCACAGGAATCCAAGCGATCTGGAAATCTGCATGAGGGACAAAGATTTCTCCATGTACATTTAGCAACAGGTTCAAGTTGTTCATGCAAAGTTACCACACTGACCAAGCTGCTTCATTTGAAATAGTCTTCTTTGTGAGCTTTGCTTTATTCATCTCTACACTATTGACAAAGGTTGTTTTTTGCATTCAAAATGTTTCAGAAGTTTTATTTACCGGTGTGGGACAAAAGATTTGATACAGAAGAGCGTACGCAGTTTGCGTTCAGTGGATAATCTCTAAAATGGCGCTACGGTGATGCGGAGAGACAGAGAGGAGACGAATTGTTGAAAAAAAATCGTTATTTTTATTTTCTTTGCGTACAAAAAAGTATTCTCGTTGCATCATAAAATTCAGATTGAACCACTGATGGCAGATGGACTATCCTGACGATGCTTTTCATACTTTTCTGTCTTGACAGTGAGAATTACTTGGCAGTCAATGGGACAGTCACAAGCCTCCTGGTTTTCATTCAAAATATCTTAAATTGTGTTCCGAAGACGAACAAAGCTTTTACGGGTTTAACTAACATGAGTGAACAATGGATCAGGGGCGCCATAAGGGGGGGAAAAGTTAGGACGATTCTAAGGGCCCGACGATAGGGGGGGCCCCCCGAGGGGGAAACGTGATTTCTACCGAGAGGAACGCTAGAGCCCTGCATTTCAGCCCCCAACGGGCCCGGCTTTTTTACGCCTCTATGGCCGGACTTCTGGCCAATTTTCACATCATAGTTCAGATGCGGGCTGGGCCTCGGGCCTGTTTTAGGCTTCTCCTTATTTTTATATTTTAGACATCCATCAATTAGTGAAGAAAAAAATTGTCAGCACAGTGGAAATAACACAAGACCGTGTCAGCGCCTGAGAGCGGCTCGACGTAAGCTTAGAGTTCGGCAGCAGAGCGGTGTCAGCGCAGCCCCAGCAAAAGTAATTACCAGAATGTCCTGGGAAATAGTAAGGAGATATTTTAATTATACTAATAAACTAGTGTTTTCTGTGTCAGTGTTGCAAAGATGAAGATGCTGATCCTGACTCGCCGTTTCCTCATGAGGCGCCTTTAGAGAGAAATGCATCTTCACGGATTATGATAATTAAAGAGTTTTTTGTTTTCGATTTGATTTATTTCGTTAAGAAGTAATTTAAAGCTTTCTATAGATATATTTATCATGTCTGTGAGGCATGTATTCGCTGACTTTCGATTCATTTTTGTGAAGTGCTCCTGTTCAAGACGAGACGGCCGAAAGTGCATCGTTTCTTTATTTTATAAAATTTTTATATATTTTATAAAAAGATTTGTTGATATTGTGAATGCACACAAATAAAAGGAGACCCTTTACAGTTACGAATGATGTATTACTCTTACTTTTGTGAGCAAAAATTAAGGCGTAAGTTATTTCCATTAAAAAAATGTAATTGATTGCGCTGGTGCCTCCATGTCCCGCGCTTTAGCTTCCACTCTCCGCACAAACTACTGATGCAGCGCACATTCATCTAGGTTTAACGTTTAAACATTGTTATAGATTTTATTTTAGGCAAGTCCTGATGATTTGAGAAGGCTAAATTGATCAAATATGTAATGATCAGCCTGCCGCTCTGCCGCTAGCCGCTTGGTCGTTACTTTAAAAAGAAAAAAACTTATTTAACGAACAAAAAAAATGCTCCAAACGTTTTTCTAAATTAACTTAATAAAAAAACAAAACGAAATATAATCACTTTGCCATTACATACAAAACTGAACTATTTTAATAGCTGAAACAGTATAATCTGATTTGGGAGAAGGGGGAAAAAAGACAGGGTTGGGTCGTGCAGGGCTCTACCGGGAACGCGCCACCTTGTCACCTTGTTCTTCCCTCCCACATAACAACCTGTCCAGGGGGCCCAGAATCCGTAGCGGCGCCCCTGCAATGGATACATTTATTACAGTATTTATTCATTTTTGTTAATGTTAGTTAATGAAAATACAGTCGTTCATAATTAGTTCACGTTAGTTCACAGTGCATTAACTAATGTTAACAAACACAACTTTTGATTTTAATAATGCATTAGTAAATGTTGAAATTAACATTAAAGTTAATAAATGATGCAGAAGTATTGTTCATTCTTAGTTCATGTTAACTACACTAGTTAACTAATGTTAAATAATGAACCTTATTGTTAAGTGTTACCTTTTGTATAAATGTATCTGTATAGCCTGCCTTACAATAAAGCCACAATACCAACTACCAATAGGAGGTTTCTGGCCGACAGCAAAAATGTATTTTGCCTATGTCACAATATGAGGTAAATCCAGCCCTGTACATGATACTGATTTTTGTTGCCAAATTGGTTTGGAACAGTTGTTGAAAAAACAATTAACCTGAACTATTATGCCTGTCTATCTGCTTTACTGACAGTTTTATTGATCACTGAGAGAGCATTGACTTGGTGTGATGTCGGTTCAATAATATAAAAATGAATTTTTAAAAAATAGCTTAGATGTAGTAAACTACTTTTGCCATGTTACTGTAGCTTAGCTTGCTACATTTCCCAGGGCTGTAGCTTTAGTGTAGTGAAGCTTCATTTAATGAAGAGTAACTGTTAGCTTAGCTCACTACATTCTCCAAGTAGCTTGCCCAACACTGCACAGTACTAGCAGCAAGGTTTTTTAAATTATATAATAAAAAAGAAAACAGATAGAATAGAAAAAGAATAGCTAGTAGCTAGTAAGCTAGTGTTAGAGGCCTTTTTGCTTTTGTTAATTGTATAATAAATAAAAAGAAAACATAGAATACAAAAAGATTAGAAAAGCTAATGTTAGTTTTTTTTTTAAGAAGAAAGCAAGCAGTAAATGAATAGTCTTTTTTTAGAATAGAATTAAAATAGAGAGTGCTCGAGTTAGAGGGTCAAATAAAGATGGAAGAGATGAGTTTTTAGCCGATTCTTGAAGATGGCTAAGGACTCAGCTGCTCGGATTGAGTTGGGCAGGTCATTCCACCAGGAGGGAACATTTAATATAAAAGTCTGTGAAACTGATTTTGTGCCTCTCTGGGATGGTACAATAAACGGACGTTCACTTGCAGAATGTAAGCTTCTAGAGGGCACATAAGTCTGAAGTAATGAATTTAGGTAAAGGGGTACAGAGCCAGTGGTGGTTTTGTAGGCAAACATCAATGCCTTGAATTTTATGCGAGCAGCTATTGGTAGCCAGTGCAAATTGATGAACAGAGGTGTGACATGCATTCTTTTTGGCTCATTAAAAATTAATCTTGCTGCCGCATTCTGGATTAATTGTAAAGGTTTGATAGAACTGGCTGAAAGACCTGCCAAGAGAGCATTGCAATAGTCCAGCCTGGACAAAACAAGAGCTCGAACAAGGAGTTGCGAAGCATGTTCTGAAAGAAAGGGCCTGATCTTCTTGATGTTGAATAAAGCAAATCTGCAGGACCGGGCAGTTTTAGCAATGTGGTCTGAGAAAGTCAGCTGATCATCAATCACAACTCCAAGGTTTCTGGCTGTTTTTGAAGGAGTTATGGTTGATGTGCCTAACTGGATGGTGAAATTGTGATGAAAGTTTGAGTTTGATAGAACCACAAGCAGTTCTGTCTGACTTCCTGTCTACTTCTTTCTTGATTACCACTGTAATACAGATCATTCCCAACCTCCACGTATCCTCAACTGAGGTGAAGGTAAATAGTTTCAGAGGCTACTCAGGAAAACAACTTTCAGTCAAAACAGATGGATTTGATGTCTGAATGAAGACATCATGAGGACGAAAAAGAAAAACATTTTAATTACAAATAGATTGGCTGCTATGATGTTGTTGTGTGGTCTTTTTGTAAACACCAAAGATTTGCTTTGAGACTAGATGGAGCTGTTCCCTTTGTCTGCCCTCCAAAAAACAGAATTACACAGGGCCAGGCCAATGTTTGTACAGAACACCAAACTAAGGACACCCCCAGGGGCAGAAAATGTTTGGTCACATGCCTTGTTCTGGCCTCAGATTAGCGTAGCTAACGTTGTTTTTCCTTTTCTTGTTACTAAGACCAAAAGTCAAGGATTCACTTACAATAACATTAAATAATAGGCCGCTGTTTTTGATCTCACTGGCTTCACCAAAAAAAAAATAAAAAAGAGTCTCATTGTCTGACAATAACAGCGTGAAGCACATTTACAGAATGGGAAGAAGGTCAGCTGAAATTTTATCTGCATAAGAACTTTGAAAGATTACAATCTTCTTTCTAAATGCATATAATGCCATAACATTTTGATGATCTCTTGTGTACTTTTTTTATCAATAGATTGTGGTGTAGCTCATCATCTTGACATTTCAACCCCTGGAAAGCCTTAAAATAAACATCATCTCTGTTTACAACCCAGTGAAGACCTGCCGTTGGTGTTTTTACATTTTCACATTCAAGCTGAAAAATAGGATATTGGTTGTTTGGAGAGTATTTACTCTTAAAAAATGAAATACAGACATCATATTGCAACAAGATAAATTGCTAAAATAAACAAACTTGCTTATAAGTTGTTCATTTATAGCTCATACAACTTAATGGATTCCAAAATTCTTCTAAAATGCCAAAGAGAAATAACAAAGTCACAGAGGTTGCACAATTGTTGCATTTGTATTAGGGCTGTCAAACGATTAATCGCGATTAATCGCATCCAAAATAAAAGTTTTTGTTTACACAATATATGTGTGTCTTCTGTATATATTTATTTTGTATATATAAAGACACACGCATACAGTATATATTTTGAAAATATTTACATGTATTTAAAAGTTTATATTTATATTCATATAATTTATATTATATAAAAATATATTTAATATATAAATATAACATGTTTTTCTTAAATATATACATGCATGTGTTTGTATTTATATATACATAATAAATATACACAGTATACACACATATATTATGTAAACAAAAACTTTTATTTGGGATGCGATTAATCGCGATTAATTTTTTGACAGCACTAATTTGTATGGATTAAAAGGATAGTTCTCCAAACATACCCAATAGATTCCAATGGATTTCAGTGGACACCAATGGATTGTTTTATTGTATGGGCAAACACATTTGCAAACTTATTTTATGTTCTTTAACAAAGAAAATGATTGCATTACATGATGGCATTTTTGTGTAAACTAATCAAATCGGAGCACATTTTTTGAGATACTGTTGAGATCCTCTCAAACTTCTGATTCAGACACACATAAGATTTAGTTGGTGGTTTATTCTCAGGCAAACTTAGTGTATAAGAGGCATGGGCTTAAGAAAAATGTACTCTCCATTTAGTCACATTGATCTCAAACAGAAACAATGGAAATAAACAATATCATTTGTTATTCTTCTTTTCTATGGGTTTCTGATAAATTTGTGGATAATGAAATGGGTTGTACTCTAAGAAAATGTCCTTTCAAATTTGTTTTTACATACATTTCTTCAATGCTGTTACATTATTTCACCTTTCCGAGTTTATTATGGCTCCCATAGGCCTAGCAGACCATCTGCCTGAAGGTGCCGAGCTAGAAAGATGAGTCCTCAGTGTGTCGTCCAAGCCTGACTTCTCACTTTGCGTGTGGAGAGGACAATAAATGCGATGGTTTTCATGGAAAGCGAGACGGTTCTACAAACGAGAAGCCTATTCACTCCAATGACAACAGAACTGACGCTAAGTCCCGGGCACCGTTCGTCTACACCAGGGACTGCATGGCTTCTCACACAACAAAGTGCCAGCTGAACTAACATAACCTGGATTCAATTCTCTTCCAACCATTTCCCATCCAGTATCCACTGTGCGCAATTAGTACTGAGGCGTTTCGCCCTGGCCAAGAATTGTGATTTTTTTTTTCCCCCTTTATTTTTTTAACCATACCAAACCCTGCAGCCGCCAAAAAAACAGTCCAATTATAAGGAACAATTCATCAAGTTGCAAGCACAAGTCTTGGAATGCATGCATAGCAGAAAACAAAAAATGTGCTTCTAACAGTAAGGGAAAATCTGTCTTTACAATCCCTAGGCTTCTCACTGCCAACTTTGTGCTGGCTGTTGGGTGAGCGGAAATGAAAGCGTGCTAGATTCTACCCCCCGGAGAATAACTCTAACCCTGCAAAGCGCAAATCAAACATACAATCGACGTCACAGGAAACCATTTTGAAGCCTAAAACCTCCCAATGGAAGATCCATTTGAGTGCCGCGGGTATGTGCGAGCCGCTACGCCTCCCTCTTTCAAGGCTTCAGCCGCAAAATAACCCAAACCATACCACACCGCCAGTGCTCTGAGGACAGGACGCCTTTCTCTTTCCCTCGCTCCCTCCCTATCGCAGTCGTTCTTTCTCGTCATCCCATCTCTCATTCTTGTACTCACTTCATCCAACACACGCAAAACTCCTCTTCTTCTCCCACTCTCTTTTGTCTGCTGCTTATCAACAAACACACGATTGTTTTGAACAAAAAGGCAATTGTGGATCAAGTTTATGCAGACTAGAGATTGAGGAATGGCAGCTCTTGATTAGAAGCACCAATTTGAATCAAGAGGTCTTTTTTCGAGACTCCCCTGCCCACAAACCAGGAGTTCTGGAGTCAGTAATGATCTGTATCGTATTGTGTTTAATTATCCAGGATCTGTGTGAGGCCTGGTGCCAAACCCTTGAGCTTTCGCCTTAGAAGACCACATGACCCCCACGCCTCCCCTTCCAGGCTGCTTGACATTTGAAAGATGGGTTGAAAGGTCAGAGCCCAAGCAATCAAAGAAGTTTGTTTTGGCACTCCTTTCCCTTGCCATCACCTTGCATGTCTCCTTGAGAAACAAACATGTCCTTAAAAATCATGGTGGGTTGAGGCCACACATTTGGATCAATGCAGGGTAGGCACCAATCTTCACTGCTGAGATAAAGGAAGTGGACGCAAATGAGAACCAGGACACATCACAAGGTTTCCCTCTGAGCTTGGCTGAGGTTTCCAAAAATGTACAATTCATACACCGTCCCTACAAAAACGCATGAAATTCTCTTGAGGGGGTTTGCATTCCAATCACCTATTGGTCTCATTTTAATGAGATCAGAGGATGTGTGTGTGTGTGTGTGTGTGTGTTCTTTCAGTGATTAACAATGCAGTGCTGCCTAAACTATTCCCAGCAATCTGTTTGAGTAAGGCCGAGGGGGGCGTCACATAACCATTAAATAAAAAACCACAGCATTCTCAGACGTTTAAGAATCTCTAAAAGAAATCCTCAAACATTTATTGTATTTCCCGCCCGATATCATTTAATCAGACTCTAATATTTTAAGTGATGCAATTCAGTTATCCTTTCATCATTCCCCAGCTTGCTAGAAGATGGTTGTCCTGCAGTTTAGGTGGGATGTTGAGGTTCCTGTTTTAAAACCCAGAAAAATCAAGCTCACATTTGGCATAACCTTACATTAGGAGAACCTACAGCAGTACAGCCAATCATTGCAAGAAGAATGAACATTGTCTAAATGATTCTCATCTGTATGATTCCACTGATTATGTATTTAAAGGTGCAGATTGGGTGGCCACATGCTGTCAAGACTAAAACCCTAGTCTAAAACCCTTTTCTGTTACATTCAGAGCATCAAAACAGCCCCCACCTCCTGTTCTTTGGATTTCATTATGATTATTAGCTTGTTTAAAATGCAAATGCATTTCTTGAACAGCTGCTTTGGACAAAGACCACCCAGTGGGTATTGTTGATTGCAGATAAGCAGTAATGGGGTGCCGGGGGAACTTATTTACCCCTCTAAGGCACACCACTATACAGGAGACTTGCAAACACATCACTGGTAAAAATAAAATAAAATAGTGTCCCCATTTGGGTGTAATAACGTGTGTCAAGATGAAACTGATCTGAGGTAAGAAATGTGAACGTGCTGGATCAGACATTTTTTTTCTGTGTTGAAATGTGCAACAAATACACAACGGTTCTGAGATTTGACTGATTAGTTGATGTTTGGGATCTGCTAGCTCTGGTTGGAAGGCTTTTTCCAAGAAATAAATCAATGCAGGATGTCTCAAATCAACTGGCCACATACGCACTGCCATTTAATTATCACTGCATAATTATACTGCTTATTCAAGACTTCTGATTTTTACTAAAGGGACAGCCATACTGTGCAACCAAATTTACATTAAACTTAAATATAGAACCAGACTGAACAAGATACTGTCACCATTTACTCACCCTAACGTCATTCCAAACCTACCAAGGAATACAGATAACAAATGTACTAGTCATTCTTTTGCATGCAGTTACAATGAATGGGCATCAAAACAGGTAAGCTTCAAAAACACAAAAGCACCATAAAAGTAGCATAATATGACTCATGCACTACATTTCAAGTCGTACCAAGCTTTGTGCCATTATACACTGATTATTAATTTAAGAACTACTACAAGTAGATCACTGAAAGTTGATTTAAATGAATGAATCATTTTGTGAACCTGATCAACCAATTCGTTGAAAAGAGTTGACATTACTATGCAGGAAATGATTAAAGTATATGTGGCATAATGGGAAGTTCACATGCTCTGACGTAGCATCTGGCTTCATGTGCTGGTGAAATTGAATCTCAGCCATTTTCCAAAATCCTGATTGTTTCCTCTCCTTTGTTAATGTAAAAAACAGCATCATCTTTAGGTTTGGATAAATGGAGAGCAGGTGCTGAAAGAGCATACACATCTGGTTGTTGCCACAAATCGTAAGGTCCTTTAGTTTACAGTTTTGTTGGGTTTGTGTCTTATATTGATTCTTAAAAACATTGCACCCACTCTTATTCTACAGCACCAAAAAACTGCTATTGCTAACTGCTACTGATGTCTGTCTTACATGACAGTTGTTTACATTAGATACTCTTCATAAGAGGGAAGTTCCTCTAGTATTTTTATTTGTAAACTACGGTATATTACTGCACATCTCGTTTAAATACAGCTGTGCATATGGGCTTCCTGCTGGGCTAAAAACACTGCTGTTTGTGCACTAGGCCAAGACAGAAAATGTGAGGTGACAGAGTGCATTGGCTGAGCTCAAATGAACCAACAGCAACCTGGGGGTGTCAGGAATGTCTATGGCTCCTGTCCAACTCTCCCGCTCACTATGGGCCTGCTCTGGTTGTCTTAGAGAACATCTTTCAGAGACACTAAAATGCGTAGTGCGTGAAAAGTTTTTTCACATGATTTGTTTCACAGCTATTTATAGGAAGAGTACTTATCGGACCATCCTTTGCTGGAGGTGGCACCATGCCCTGGAACTAAAGGAGCATGAATATATTTGCTGGAGTTCCTAAAGCTTGCCAAAATCGAACACTTGCCCGTTAGCTTCATGATCGACACTCAATTGAATGTTGTCAGCAAGAAATTCTGCTGGGTTTTAAGCTGTGGAGAGATTATGTTTATTTTAAAGACCCAGATGTGTCTCTCCAAGGCCTAAGTATCACTGAAAAACAGCCACATCCATGAGTCAAGAATGACAACATATTTTACTATCAGGGGATAGAGCCCCCATTACTGTATGAAACAGTAGACCACACAGGATGATTGCAAAAGCTCACATTTATTAAACGGACAATAACTGTGATATATTCATATTGTTGAAAAGGTTAGTTTATCTTTCTTGATAGATCTTATAAATTCTACTTCTCTGAGAGAAACAAGCTACAGTTTATAATAGGTCATCTGAAGAGTGTGTATTTGGAGAATGCTAACAAAGATACTCCCTACCAGTAGATGCTTTGCAGGTATGCACTTACGTGAAGCCAAAAATTTGGTTTAAAATTGGCATGTTTCCACAATTTTAAGGAGGAAGGAAAACTACATTATCAAACAGATGAATTCACTGAGAGATTCTGCATGTTGGTACAACATTTTGTGGATTTAACAGTTACGTAATCAGAATAAAGCATTGACAATATCATTTTAAGGGTTAGGGTTAAAATGGGTCATGGATATCTGGAAAAGCTGCCAACATCAGTGACAATCTGATGTAGGCAAGTGATGGAAGACAATCTCATGTTACAGCTAGTGATGGGAGTGTGCAGAGTTTCAATTACGTCATCTTCTATCTTAAGCCGATGATGTCATGTCAGTTCCAAACTTGGCATAAAAATAGGGTCATGTCCACTTTTCTTACAAGAGCCTGAATGAGAGGCAAAGAGAGTCTGTTAAATATTCAACCCTCTTCCATTAGGACGAACTGCGAACATGGCTCACACTGTCAATTTCATAAGACATTAAAGAACGAAGAAGGTTAGAAAGGAGATTAGATGGGAAAAGAGAACGTGTGCATTGGACGGATGGTGCATCTAGTTTTTAGTAATGACGCATCTTCCGTAATCCCTCAGTTCTGCATTCTTTTCCCTTACCTCCTTAAAATTCTGAGGTCACATTTTGTTTTTATCACCAGTAGGGGAGCATCATTTTAAAACAAGCAATAATCCTGGAAAGCAATCACATTACTTCTATTACTGTTGGTCTGAGATCAAGGATCCAAGGCTTCCCAAATCCAAAACATTATGGTCAATATCTGCGTGTTGGGAACATTATGTTAACAAATCAGGAAATCTGTGCCAGCTGTGTGTGTGAAGCTCGGTTAAATGCATTGTGTTTCAAGGTTTTTATAAGGTTTGAGCAAGAGAAGGGGAGTTGATTGGGTTGTTGAGGGGAGGGATGAAGGGGGCCAACCTTGGCAACCACAACGAGACTTCCCGAATATAACGTAGGCTCTCCTCATTCATTCAAGCAATGAGGATACTGGACAAAAATTCAGGGTTCTTTCTTTGTTGTCCAGCTGGTCCCTTACAAGGCATTTTTTTGTCTTAAATCAAATTGCTTTATTGCAATGCAGGGGGTACTCGAGTACAAGCACAAAACAGTGGGCAAACGTTATCAATATTGACATTCTCCCTGGCGAACACCAGGTTGGCTGAGTGAAGTAAGCCGCTCTGGTATGAGAGCTGGCAAGCGGTTATCCAACACATCTGTGGGGAATAGCTAACTCTAGAGCCAACAAAGTTGAAGAAAACACAAAAACAAGTCATGCTGTACTGTTTTATTGGAATTGAAGTATGCAGTTTTTTAAAAGAGCTTTCAGGAACAACATTAAGAGTATGATTTTGCACGAAGAACTGGAGAGTCACTTCATTAGATTGACCATTTTACCGCAAGTAGTTCATGAACTTGAAGATCAGCGAGGGCAAAAGGAAAACATTTTGGAGGAACTTTAAAGAAAAGGAAACATGTACGCTCAAGAACTTTGCAAGGAAGACCTTTGCTTGAGCAAGTTTCTGAGACCTGTGGGAGGGGAACATAACCTGAAAGACTTTCATGAAATGGCAGATGCTCAGGAGTGATCATATGCTATGTAGACATCAGCGTTCTTTGACAGAGCACATGATTCTAATGAAGTAATGGATTTCCAAGCCTTCTCTCAGGCAATCTGTCTTTCCATCGAGTCAGATCAGATCACTGCAAATGGCCCTCTATGGATGCTGGTCAGATCACTGTAAATGGCTCTTCCTGCACAAATAATCTACAATACACCACATTCTTCATTCAGCTGTTGCCTCTCTGAAGTCATTCTTCATTCAACACTTGTCTGTCTAGAGGCCAAACCATTCAGTAACTCCTCCTCTTCTGGGATCTGATTTCTGCCTCTGACGCTCGTCCTCCATGAACTTCTCCTGCATCTCCTCAACAGAGCCCTCCTCATGCTTCTTATCCTTCTCAGGAAAGATATCTGGGAACTGGAAGGTTTGCTGCTGAGCCTGTAAGAAAAGCAGAAATTGTTAAAGGTTTGAAGATTGTCTGTCTGTGTGTTTGTCATCAACTTTGTCATCCTTATGTTGTACCATTTCGTTTTTGTGGAACAGTAGTTTTGAAGAATGCTTTATGCTTCCTCCTAAAAGTAATATCTACACTTGTAAAATCTTTAATGCTTAATGTTACTGACAGAAATTGTTCATCAATTTCACTTCACTGGACAGAACACAGTGCCCTTTTCCAGAGCTCTGCTCTCCAACGCTGCCTCTGAAAAACTTGCAGAAATAAATAGATCAACATATCTCAGGGGCCTGGCTCTTCTGAAACAATGTCAATTTTTTTGACAGACAGGAAGGGGGAATAGGCCTTGTGCATGTGCTAGTGCTGCTGGTCCATCTCCATACCAGAGACCATCAATATTGTTCCAAAGATAAAACAAGGTGTGGCAACAGCAGGAGGAAACAGGGACTGCAGTGAGTTAACAGCTAATGAAAAGCAGTGCCTTTCTGAAACAAATGCTTCTACTGGGATGATCTATTATTTTGGCCTGTTCTTTGTAACAAATGCAGTAAGTTTTAAGTGAGCAAAATGACCAAAGAATAGTGGAATAAAAAAGGAGGGGAAAAAAACAACTGAAACACTTAAAATCAACAGCTTGGCCTCCAAGGCTCAGCAGTGGCGCTCCAACCCTACCATCTAGGAATGCGAAACCCCACACTATAAACACAGAGTCCAGCCAAGTGAAAGTACAAGAACCAACCTATTAAAAACAGGACCTTAGTAACGGAGTACTAAAATGGATGCCAAAAAATGTCTGTTCCTTCACCTGTAGTAAACTCTTCTTGAAAAAAAAAAAAAAAACCCACTATGACTAAAGACCGGCAGGGGGACCCGTTCGCATGACAATCCAAGAGTGGAGTTGAAAAGTTTGGAAGCCCTGACAGAGAGGCTGATTAACAAAAACAAGTCACCACATGACTGTTCACCGAAACATTAATGTACCTTAAACAAGTGCCTTATTGTTGGCAAGCACTAATGTTTATACATAATGTGTACAAAGTCTTGTCTCAGGATATGGTAAACACTTCAGCAGTTTGATTTAACAGAACAGTATTAATATTACTATTTCAAATGTAAACGCAGCACTGCATATTCATGTTTATTATGTAATAAAAGTAGTCGTTAGGAATAGTATGTAATACATTATCCAGAAAGCGCTGGATGCATCAATTACGCATTGACATGTCTCATTTGACATGTCCCCCCTCACCCCTGTGCGTAAAATTATCGAAAAAAAGGAAGACTAAAGCATGGAACAAAAATGTTGTTGTTGGGTTCAACCCAACATCTGTCCCTGTTAGACTAACCGACTCTCCCCCTCCTCCACCCCTCTATAATTCAGGCCCTGAACGTACACCATAAACTGTACATTCAGTGGCTTTACATCAGGGATAGACATGCATTCTAAGCCCTTGTGAGCAAGAGAAGTTTCTAATTATATTAGGAGTTAATGGCTGAAAAAAGTAATGTCAAAAACGTAAAGGAAATAATGCATTTGTGTTTCATTTAAATACATTGGTCCATAATAGTTTGTGAAAACAGATGTGTTATTGCTTTTGGTCTCAAGATATTTCATAAAGGGGTCACATACTTATGTTACAGGAGGAACTTGAGTCATATCTAGCAACCAACATATATAAACTTGGGGGTGGGCTTGGGCCCGTAAGCAACCACCTAGTAATGCCCAGCAATTACTCAGAACACCATAGCAACTATCAAGCAATATCCAAACAATCATCCTGACATTAGGAACCACTCGGGACACCTATTAGGAAATGGAAGGTTGTCATAGTTTGTCGGCCAGCATTGTGGTGGCAAATTTTATACGGCAAGGACCACTCAGAATTGAAGAGAAAAAAAAAAATATATATATATATATATATATATATATATATATATATATATATTAAAAAGGGGGGAGTGTTCAGGAAACAGTCCTTATTTTGGCAATTCTGTTTGGTGATGCTAGTGTCAGAAATCACAGACTTCAACTTTAGTTGATTTATATAGTATTTACTAACCCACCTTTAAAGATTCTTAGAGTTAGTTTCAATGAATAGAGTCTGTAGTCACCCCAAATCAGTAACCGCCCTTACACTAGCTCTCTTGGTGAACTTTAGTGACTCACATCCCACAATCACTTCCACGATCAGTCAAATGGGAACAGCTGGCATGACTTGGGCCAGTCTGAAAGGATTAGCAGTAGATGGGGTTTCCGTACATGAAGCACCACCCTCTCCCCTTTAGTCGCTGCCTTATCTCCACTGTTTGCTTTATGACGATGGCTAAACTATTAGACAGAAGCAGAAGCTCCAATTTAAATGTGGCCGATGCTCTTTATATTCTCATAGATGAGGGGAACAGAGAATTAACATGTTTTCTTCAGAAAAAAAACTGCAAGTACCAGAAGAAAACAGAATGAATTGGTTTGGGAGTATGGATTAAAAGGTTGTACTATTTAAATGTACTAGCAAGTTAACTAGCAAAACCCTCCAGTGGGAGTGGGATCAAGACCTGGGTGTTTGCCGATATCTCCTCAGAGACATTCATTTTTCTTCTCATGCTTATCTCTATTGGCCAATCACTGCTGCAAGAATGGAACTATGACAATTTTGATTTATTTTGCACCAAGGAGTTAAAGCCAAACAAAATGTATAAATCTGAGACATTCTTTGTATGTGACCACATTTTCAGGACTTAATGATGAAGGCATGTTTGCGTAATGTTGGAAGTCTATTAACAAGTTCATTACCAGACAGGAGAGCAGGAAATGCAGGGAAATGCTTGTAAACAGCTCCCTCTGCCAGTCTCACTGGGTGGGCCACACTGCTACTTCCTCTGAGTCCACAGTCTTAGCTGACAACTGATACTCACTAACCACAGATATTTGGCTGCCCTAAGATACCTCATATCTCTTGGTCTTGACACACACCATACCAAAAAATGAGCCTGAATCAAGCCAAAAGTCACAACGATGGTGGGATACTGGGGACAGGGTCCTGATAAAGAGATGATTTGTAGCTTTAATGGTTCTTGCAAATCAAAGTGGTAATTCAGGGCAGTTCTATGGCTAGACAGGAATTCCAAGGCTAGTCCCAGTAGGGAAGACCCAGGTTGGGACAAACAAATGGAAAACTCCCAGACTTGACCACAAGGGAGGAGCCGGATGTTCTCAATGAGTGCATGACCTGTACTCCATCTCAATAAACTCGCAAATTTGGTGTGACCTTTAAACCACAGTGATCAACAAAATGCTATGTGGATGGGTTTGTTTATATAGACAATATAGACAATGGGACTATTTGGGACTATTGTAACATGTCATATTTGATCTCAAGAAACAATAAAAATCATGGGTTTGATTCCCAGGGAACCCATGAAGCGAAAAAATGTTTACTTTCCATCTGCCAAATTCGTAAATGTAACAATAAGCGCACAAAAAAGTTGACTACTACAACAGGTATGGAATGGCACGAATGAGGCAAGTTTATTACACCAAAAGCACTGATCAGTCTTTGTGTCTGAATTTGTTGCACCCTGTGTGAAAACCAGCACAGACCAATAGTGCTAATGTAAAGCGTTTCAGAGAGAACCAAAGATTTGGCCCATCTGAGGCCCAGCTGAGGCCTATCTGGGCCCGTGCCAGTCTGTCTGTCTGCTCTGCTTCACTCTGACGCCTTGACTGCCTCCCAGCAGAGGACCAGCGTTTGTGCATAAACACTTCCTTCGGGCATGGGTATAGTGGCCCAGCTGTCAAAACCTGACTGGCCACAGCAGTAGAGAACATGATTCATGCAATGCGTTTCCCCATGCCAAGACACAGCTGCCTTGCCAAACATGTGTGGGGGTCCAGAGCCTTTGTTCCCAAAACCACTCTAATGAATCCTCAACGCCAGGGAAAAGTGTGCGGAGGGAAAAATTAAACAAAACATATTATATTTCCTCAATGAGGACAGCCATAAGCCAGACGTTTTTGTACCCATTACTGTAAAACAGAAGCAGGTTTCCACTGCAACTGGGGAACTGTTTCTCGTACACACGGGCGTAGACAATCGGCTGGCACACAGTCTGGCTTGTTAAATCATTACGGTCAAGCCAAGCGGTCAGTCTAAAGGAAGGGGTGGCAAAGTCTCCATTCAGAGCAGTATCAGCCCTCATGTCATTTTAAGCCACTGAGTCACTCGTTCCATGTTTGCAGTGATGACAGTTGTGACCGGTCAACTTGTTCAGACTTGCCCAAGTCCTGGCTATTTTTTGGTTCCCCAGGATACTGGACCCTGTCAACAGCAATCAAAGATAACCCTTACTTTCGCATGTAGGGTCTTGAACCTCTCCCTCAATCTCTGGTGTACAAAACACACAAAAGAAAAGAGAGGGGGCAAGGAATAGTGAGAGACAGAGACAGAAGCAGGAAAATTGAGGAGGTGGTACCATAACAGGAAAAGCATTGCTAGTTTCTGAGTAATTTATTTTGAAAATGATACCGAAATAAAGTTGGGTGGTGCCTGGACATCGAGAGACTGATAAAACAGTAATGGGATGGAAAAAGAATGGTGTTTCATGACAATGAGTGTTTGTAGTAATACTAAATGAGAGTGACTTGAGGGAAATGCAAGAAATACACAACTCATAAAGGACGTGGAGTGGAGGTGGAGGCAGGGCTTCAATATAATCTCCTTTGCTCGTGTCTGCTGGCACTCACAGAGGCTGTCTCGTAGTGGACGTACACTGGGGAGCTGAGTGTGTGTGTGTGCTTGCTTCAAACAGGATGCCAGAGACCCCGCTGGCCTTTCCATTATTCATGCTGTGCTTCTTTCATCCGAACACAGCCTTACGAAAGTCCTTGTGGTGGATGAAATACTGTACATTTGCAATTAAAAATTGTAGTTAAATAAAAAAAAATTCTGCCTAAAAATGCCCTAATCACATGCACAACCAAATCTGATAAACAGTGTCAACGTTTTATACCTAGTCCACCATTTAAAAAATGCTGACAAACATCTTATCATAATTCTATAATGACAAAATTATCTTGCATCTTTTTATCTACAATGACAAATGTATAACTCATACTTTTTCTGATGTACAATTTTAAATGTACACTGTATCTTTTCTATAACAAACCTAACTAGTTGCTTTTATTGAATAATGACAAATGTAACTTGTACCTTTTCTAGAATACAAAGACAAATTTACCTCATACATTTGCTACAATGATAAACTCACCTCGTACCTTTTCAATTTGACAAACTTGCCTCATAACGTTTCTGTTCTACAAAATTCAATTATAAACGTGCCTCATACCTTTTCTTAATTACAAATTTACCTCGTACTTTTTCTAAATGACAAATTCACAATATCATTTTTAAAAGACAAACTTACCTTGTACCTTTGCTATTCTCCAGTATGATGATAAATTTACCTTGTACCTTTTGTAAATTACAAACTTACCTTGTACCTTCTCTGTTCTACAGTGCAACGATAAACCTAACTTGTGCCTTTTTAAATGATAAACTTACCTTGTACCTTTCTAGTCTACAATACAATAACTTAGCCAGTACTTTATCTAAATGACAAACTTACCGCATACCTTTTCTATTTTACAATTCTAAACTTAACTCTCTCATTGCTTGTGAAAACAATATTTCGAAACGTGTTCGAAGGCATGCAACACGTGAATTACTCAGACATGTCAGTTTTCTTCTTTCATTACTTTGGCTTACAGTACTCTGAACTGCAAGGAATACATGACAGCAATGTTGTAGGGCCCTATATTCATTCAGCACCATTGAAGCCAAACGTTGCCATCTAGTGTTGATAAGATCACAATGTGAACTTTCACGAGCCATCAACTTAAAACAGCAAAAATTGAAAGGGTGTTAATTTGTGCATGGCAATCAGTGGGGGAGATGTGTGTAACAGGAAGCAACCCATTTGAATAGAAAAATAATAGTATGCCTTAGCATGGTTGAGTTTCACTCGCTTTTGTTGAGTGGTAATTGAGCAGAGTGTGCTCACAAGTTCAGGTGGAACATTGCGATCCGATCTGAAAGGTAGCCTGGCTACCAGCTGATCCAGACCGAAACACGGCCCCAAAAAACAACGACTCAGCAACAAGCTCTCAAACAACAACAAACATCCATTAATACCAACAACAGTTCCCTTGTCTTGCCAAATACTGATGCTTGCAACAAGACCCTTGTGGAAAAAGCAAG
>JAFVLL020026695.1:0-20467 GCA_021397915.2 Tor tambroides
TGTATATATATGTGTGTGTGAGTGTGTGTGTGTGTGTGTGTGTGTGTGTGTGTGTGTTAGCCGTTAACTTCAGGGAGAAGATAGATGAGCAAATTTAACCTTCCACACTCAAAATACTCACATGGCACTACTGATTTCAACCGTTATCCTTGTTATTGGACAGATGTCCACAGTCCATCCTAAAGACACGCACTCAATGCTAAAAACTGTCTCATTAATTGCCAATGTAACATGTAACAATGGTCTATTAGTTGGCTTGACATTTGCAGACTAATTGCTTTTTGGGGTTTCAGGAGCCATTACAAAATGCAAATAACTCTGCCCACAAATCAAGACTCTGTCCCTCAGAGATGACAGAGGGATCTGAGTGCAAATTGATTTGTTGTGCTCACAATGCACGGTGACATCAAAATTCAGAGATGTCTTTTGTCTGTACCTAGCATGTGCTGATACCAACTGCCAGCCATACAAACGCTGCCATGGTGATCAATTAGGTGCCTTGACACCTTTAAGGTTATTAACATTAATTTTGGTCCCTGTGAAGTGTATCATAATGACAGCAGACCTCCGGGGGTGGGGCTGCGGGACGGGACGCAGCTCTGACTGAGACCCCCAGGAGGATTTAGAGAAATGAGTGCACTGGTCCGCCCCCTCATCTCTCAAACTCAAACAAACAGCCAATCAGAGAACACCAAAACCTGAACCTCTCCACCTACAATCATTTATACCACTGAAGGAAGTGGATGTTAATCATTTTTACAACATACAAATAAACCATTCGGAGATGCTTCATCAGTCTTTCTCTAGAAGCCCAGCTGGGTCAGGCCACTTACCCTCGTCTACACCTCTTTGGGGCAGGAGGCAGTTCAGCTGCTTTAAATCACTCTCACTATTAAGGTTTACCATTAATTTAGAATATCTATTGCTATTCAATTATTTAAAATGACAAAGAATTACTAAGGATCTTGTAATACAATACATGATGCAGTCAAAATAGAATACAACAGGGATGGAAATCAGATGTTTAATAACTTTATTCAAACCATATGCATGCATGTATTATAAAAGTATCACGGTTTCCACGGAAATATGAAGCAGCACAACTGTGGTCAACATAGATGTTAACAGAATAATAGCTAGCAATTATTCTAGCTAATTATACTAATATATATATATATATATATATATATATATATAAGCACCAAATCAGCACATTAAAGTGATTTCTGAAACTGAAGACTGAAGTAATTACTGCTGAAAATTCAGCTTTGCATAATAGAAGCAAATTACATTTGAAAAATGTTATTTTCTCAAGCAAAACTTGTGCATTGCATAACTGGAAAACTGTATGCCTCACTCAAAACTCTTCTCTGCAATGCCACAGTAACTTTTCCCATTAGGATTTTCACTCAAATGAGAGAATAAAAAGTTCACTGACTATCTTTATTGGAAGCATATTTTGTTGCAAATATCATGAAATGTCAAAGCCTTGAAATATGCAAATACAACATTAATATTAATAACTATTTTAATTAGGGATGCCAGTCTAACATTTTAATGTATGTGATTCATTATTTTATAAAAATATGCAATAAAATTAGCATAATTAATCATGCTCCTTAACCCATGTGTAAATTTGGTAATGAGGAATTTTGTCAACATGACTGACAGAATGACAAACTGAAATGTAAAATGTACTGACTGCAGGTCAATGATGTGCTTATGGTCAAACAATATAAATATATTAACTTCTAAAACCACTTTTTCTATTCAATGCTTTCCTTGTCTGCCACAATAATGTCATGTCTTGAATTATTTTTATTATGGTGCTTTTCTCAGCACTATTGCTATATATGTGCAATTAATTTGATCAATATCACATAATTAATTAATTTAAAATGTTTTATCTGTTTATCAGTATATGAATTGATATTTCACTCATGACAAAAAATGTCGATGTCCACTATTGATTTTATACCTCTACAAACCAGAGCTACTCTAACATCGCATCAAATGATAACACAGTGTCTAAACAGTATCAAGTAGGGTATAGCTCATCAATCAGCATATTTTTCTCTTTTTATCATCCTATACATAGGAGCAGATATGGTTCCTCCATGATATTTTACTCAAAAAGACCCCAGAGTTAAAGAGAGGGATTTTTATGTTGCCATGCCTCCAGGACGCCCTTGATGTGACCCTCCAAAAGCCATTAGGAATATGTTTTGTGTTTACCACCAGCTACAGTCCATGGACAACGGCATGATTATGAATTCTGACTTAAACCCCTAAATCCAGCAGAGCCAAAGCAAAGCACAATAATGAAGCTTGTCAGCTCTGTCCACTATCCTCAAGCTAACTTTGAACTATGAATCCTGTTTTGCATAAGCTTTATCGACATCTGTCCGCACAACTCAACATGCTGATAGTAAGCTCACCATATGCTTTGAGTGGCTGACATGGTGTCATTTTTAAAAATCAGAGCTGTGTGTGCATGCTCAATGTTTGTTTTTTATGCTTTCTTTTCAGAAAAAAAACAAAAAAGAGACAAAACCTGCGAGGAACAAGCTCTGATGCATTTTACATTTACTGCACTGCAGCTGATATAAGTAAGTACAGGGTTATGTCATCACTCCTCCAAAATGTCAGAGCAATATCAACAAACAATGTTCACCAAACTCCAGCGGTCTGAGTGGTTTTGGTCATTTCGTAAGGATTGTTAGTACACAAGCGTTTCTGCACAACCATGAACCACAAAGAAAATATGAACAAAAGAACAAGTCAATCTGCTGAACCACGATGGAATATTTCAAAGAACTTGAAAATAAAACAGGACAGAGAGTTATTATTAGGATAGAACTGTGATGTAATGATAAGAGTCAGTCGAAATTGAAGGCTGATGTATCGTAACTCTGGAAACTGGAGCGCAGACAGAAACCAGCTGTAGAGGAGAAGTCAGACAGACCAGAAACCGACAGAATGAATTTGTGAATCGTGACATCAGACCACACACACATTCCCCTCTAGCAGGTTCATCAACATGTGTGGCATTCTTTTACGTTTCTCTTTCCCTCCACTCACTTTGCCTCTCGTCCTCTCACACTGTAGCACTACATCAAAGCTCGCAAACAACTTCTATGGTTTAGTCCCTCTCCAAACCGGATTTGCCAAGTCATTCTTCATTATGCCTCCTCCATAATTCTCTCCTGTTTATGATTTCAAAATCAACATGAAAGCAAAACTGACCCAATTTACTTTCTTTATGAACATTCCAGGTCTTATTGTCAATGATTCATTAAGCCACATTATTTATCAACCTCTACTTCTAAAACAACGTTCCTTTTCAGCTTATGTCACCAATCTCTCTTACATCTCATTTCACTTTTTTCCCTCATTGAATATCTCATTTAATTGGAAATACATAAGATCACAGAAGTAAAACGGGTTGCGAATGACATTTCGTGATGATTTCTGTTTTTAGGATTTATTAACACGGAACTACTCTAACACTAAAAGGTTACTTGAATCAAGCTCTTTATAGTTTATTTGGCTTAGGACTTAAAAAGGGCTTCCCCCTAAAATCTTACTAAGAGCTTTCCAAGCTAGATGAACTACACTACCATTGAGCTGAAATACCAACAAAGCCATAACTTCCCATAAATGGAAGTTAAACCCATTCCTTGACAAAGAAAAAGCTTTTAGGCCACTAAAAGCCAGACATTACACTCTTAATAACAAGGAATGGCGGTAAAAAGGGAAAAATACCTTGCAAATCGTAAAGGGAAATATCTGCCTCGCCTGGTCAGCAGAATTGATAGTGCAAAGAGAAGCGCAGTGTAAGAAGAAAAAGACACTGTCACACATAATCTATCGGTTCACATGAATTCATTCTCTTCAGTTGCCATAGTCCCACTTTTCTATTTATATTGAAAAAGAGACTCTGGACTGAATCTGCATAAAACAAAAAGAACTGAGAGAGGAGCAAGATTACACTGACTAGGTATAACACTTTCTCTTAACTTTTACGACGCAACACACTGAAAGTGAAATACTGCAGGACGCAACTAAAATCACAGCCAATCAGAATGCATGGATACAAACAGAGGAGAAAAGTATGATCTATAACTTCTACAGTTCAAAATTTGGGGTCAGTAAGATTTTTGTATACTTTTTCTATCAACACTGACTGCATGGACTACAGGAGATCAGCTAGAAGATCATTAGTTCTGAAAACACACTGACATACCTTCAGCAACATCTTTCGCTCTCCTCCATTCCTCTATGTCTAACTTGTTATTCCTTCTGAGCGATTGGTTTTCCGCTCGCTTTCTAATTCTTTCTCCATCAGGCAGGAATGAGACAATACACAGATGATCAAAGAATGGAAAAGTATTTACATTTACACATTACATTTCATACAGTTTCATACATTTCTTTGTCTGTAGAAGTACTAAGATACAAAGCATTTTTGTTATTGCTGTTAATTGGTTGCACTTTACATCTGAGGAACTGGAGCGAGCAGGACATGCATATTTATGTGTCATTTAAGGTGGTGACGCACATGGAGGCTTGGAAGGTTGTATGATCTAGAATCTGGCTCTGATTAAGTTCAATACAGCATTTTTCAAAAGTAGAAGAAACTGAAATTACCAGGAGGCCTCATTTTCACTGAGCTTGTTGTTGGAAAAACCCAAAATTTTATCTGATTTCAGGTATGAACCTAACACTGCTGTTGGAAGCACAGGTGTGCGGGTAAGAATCCCCCAGTGGGTGGTGCCCGGCTCAAGCATACCGTCCCGACTGCAGGGGTGTATGTGCCCATCTGGCACAGGCAGGTTCTGATGCCAGTTTTTGCCCACTAATGAGTTGTTTATAACCCACATTCAGAAATTACATCCTCGAGAAAAAAAAAATCACATTGTCCTGTTTTTCAGTTCCCCATGTGTTCTTGTACGGGCCATTTGAGAGAAAAACTGAGACAGAACAAGACAAGAAAACCAAAGCACAAAGAAAGAGGTAAAGACAAAGTTCAAGATTAAATGTGCAATTTTCACTCCACTTTAAGAAAACGCATGTGCAATGTGGCTATGTTGTGTTTTAGAGTTGCAGGAAATGTCTGGAAACTTAATGGAAAAGGTGTCTAGGGTACTATGGCACCACAAAGAATAGTAAGCAAAATAAGGGTAAAAAAAAAAATCTGCCATGGGTCAAAAAACATAGTCCTGCCCAAACTCACACCATTGGTTAAGCCAATGTTGCTGTGTTGGACTCATCAGGGTGCTCCACAAAAAAAAAAAAAAAAAAAAAAAAAAAAGCATGATGTTTTGGGTCACAGTTTTTACACTTCTCTGAGAAATCAATCTATGAAAAGTTGAAGAACCACAAAAATAAGCCACACAAATGTGTACAATGCAAAACCAGAAAAACAAAACCGATTTTGTCCCACACATAAGATAGCTAGCTGTTGTCAAAAGTAAAATTATTATAATGAATAAAACTAACATTAAAGACTAAGGGCCAGATTTACTAACAGCTTGTGTCAGCGCGAACCCTCATTTGGCATTAAAAAACTACTGTCAGGATTTACTAAAGAAATGCAGTGGGAAATTAGCGCTGAAATGGCATAGACAGTTATTTTTGCGACTCACCTTATTGAATATGCATTTGTAGGAGTTTTCCTTTCGATCTGCAAATTTATGGGAGGAGAGTATTCAAATGAATCACGCAACACGATTTAATAAGATTTGTACTCACTAGTATTTGCGGCATTATTTAATGCTAAAAAAAAGCATTTCTTAAAGCAGGTGGTAGATTTTGCTGGTCATTATGGAAATGATGTGGCTGCATCTGTGTTCTTTAATGTCCACCTTGTCAGTAAATCACCTGCAGAATTTTCCCTCCCATCGGAGCTTTTATAGAACTACGCTCTAACGCTAATTTGCCCCATTTAGTATATCTGGCCCCAAGATGTCAAAACAGGTAAAAATAGAAGGCCTAAATAGTAAAAAAAAAAAATAGCAGTAAAAATATGAGACTACATTTTGAGGAAATCAGAAAACACCCCAAAAAACAGGCCTGATTAACCAACACCCACTCACAACACTACACCAAACTTTACTGTAATGTTGTGGTAAGCCAATCTCCTGTGCTGATGTGGAGTATGAGCAGTAAGTGTTATTTTGAATCTCTAAAAGAGCGAAACAAACAGCAGGCAGAGGAAATTATACAGACAAATAGCCGTAGAAGACACTACTGAGGATGCAGCGCATCAATCACACAGCACGCACAACGGCACCAGCTGACGTTCTCATACACACGCACAACATGACGAAACACCCCAACACACCAGAAGGTGAATACACTCACTTAACAGACACAAACACTGTGAGGAAACACCCAAAAACACTAGAAAGAGAATAGCATGTGATATGTCAGCAGTGTGCCAAACACAACAATTAAGGACTTTTCTATTGAACACAAAGCAGAAATCTCACAACCTCTTGCCATACACACACTTATAATGACTCAAACTAGAGGCTGCATGCTGCGCTGAGGGGCTTTCCCACTGGGAACCTACAGAGCAGACCAATCCACAACCCCAGTGAATTATAGCGGCAATATGTACTGCCTTCTGCTCAAGGGCCTGACAGCTTAATGATCTCTCCACTCCCATTTTACACAAACGCACACACACACTCTGCATTACATGCACACACGTCAATTGCATTACACACCACAAAAAGCAATCGTGATGCCATCCCCTACTTGCTCATAAAGTATCCATTTCCAATAAGCTCTATGACATATGCCTGACAGTAAAAACAAAGAGTCACTCTACTGTTACTGTACACCACAGTACACATTTAAAATAAATGAGTGACAAGAGTGAAGAAAGTGTGAAAGAAAGAGTGAAAAAAGCAAAATAAAACAAACATGCTGAAAAGAAAAATACAAAGAAACAGCAATAAATGTGTAAAAGGCAAAGAAGGAACAAGCAAAAGAAAGAAGTAAATATACAAGATAAAAAGCAAAGGAACAAGTAAGAAAAGCAAAAATTTAATAAAAAAAAAAAACTTATGAGCAAGAGAAAGAAAATAGCAAAAGTAACTCAAAAGAATAACAGAAAGAGAAAAAAACTGAGAGAGCAAAAAAAACCTTTAAAAAACCCAAAGAAAGTTAAACTGAATGAGAGCAAGAAAGATAAAGTAAAAGTAAAAGTAAAAGTGAGTCAAAAGAGAAAGGAGCAAAAGAAAGCATAAAAGCAAGCATAAAAAGCAAGAAAGGCAGAAAAAGTAAAAAGAAAGTGCAAAAGAAAGAAAGAACGTGCAAAAAAAGGAAAACATGAAAAAGAGTGAGTGCAAAAAAAGTGCAAGTGCAAAAAAATAAAGTGTGAGTGCAAAAGAAAGCATGAAAGTCAATGAAAGCATGCATGAAAGAAAGGCCAAAAGAAAGTTCCAAAGTGAAAAAGAGAAATAATGCACAAAAAAAGAAAGAGGGAAAGGAGCAAAAGAAAGCATGAAAAAAAAACGTAAAAAGCAAGCAAGAAAGAAATAATAAAAAGAAAGTGCAAAAGAAAGAAAGCACGGTAAAAGCGCAAAAAAGAGAAAGTGCAAAAAAGAAAGTGAGTGCAAAAGAAAGAGAGTGAAAGAAATATAAAGCATGAAAGACAGAAAGAATGTATGAAAGAAATGGCAAAAGAAAGTTTAAAAGTGTAAAAGACAGGAATAATACACAAAAAAGTAAGTGGGAAAGAAGGAGCAAAAGTGTAAAAGAAAGAAAGTGTGAAGGAAAGAGACAAAGTTCAAAAGAAAGAAGAGCCTCTGTAATAAGGAGATGGACACATGAGTGTCTTCAGGCTGGAAAAGAGCATTGTATTCCTGTTATAGTGTCACCATATGAAAACAAACACAGCTCTAGTGAGGCACAGAACAGCTCAACATGAACTCAGATCAACAAACACACAGACATTTGGGGAAGAAACTCCCAAGGAAGCCAGAGTGGGACAGGTAAACGAAACATTTCTGCCTCTGCTATTCCAAGGGAAAGCAGCCCTGCGCTGCTCACAGCACAGGCACATATTTGCTTCATGTTTCACAGAGCTGACAGAGCGGGCGGCAGCGAAGGGATGAAAAGACTTACTGCACACATCCTGCTGCTGTATCAGATACGGGAAAACACACAGCGTGCGGCTGACCGGCCTCCTCCGGTTCAAATGGGTGTAGCTACTGCCTGAGTTCGGCCACTGGAACCCATCCAAAGCATCATCTGCGTTGAGTAAATACTACTAAGAGGTCAAACCAGTCAAGACAGCAACCTCATATCTTATAGTAGGACATCATTTTGTATTTTTGGATGCTAGTGGTGTTTGCATAAAGTTTATTTAATTGAAATGTGCTTGCCCACAAAAATACCTCACTCAAAATAAACGTTAAAACATTCTTGCATGGCTTACAAAGCAAAGCTCACAATTAAAAGCACCACAAATTCATGGTTGAGACATGAGAAAGGAAGTCTAACATAATATAATCTCCCCAGATCTGTTTTACAATAGGGCTGTTTGTGTTTGAAAGGCATGACATCACTGTTTGGACGTCTACAGTCCACCACTGGATTCACAGCAGCGGTTGCTGCACAAAATGGGAACCGCCTCCAGCAATGTCTAGCTGCACATCAGGCTATCGCTGTTCTTTATATCACCACAGATTCATTCCAAACCTGCATGTCCACAATTTTGATCTCAAAACAAATGATCTGACCCATCTACAGAGAAAAATCCAAGCCTTAGATCTATCTATCTATCTGTCTGTCTATCAATCAGCCTAATCATGTTGATATCAATAATGTGCAAAACTTTAAAACAGCACTAGTCAATACAGTTATGGTCATATCATGTGTCCCTAGTAGACATTTGTGATTAATATAGACCCAGTGCACACACACTGTATTCAGTGCAGGTAATTTGATCTTCAGTAAAACAAGCTTTGAATTCAGTGTTATTGCATGAGACATGTATGTAATATTATGAATTGCTGTCCAAGGATAACTAAAGGAAAGGCTGTTTTCGACATCAATCAGTGTATGATTCCATTAAGCTTCTCTGGTGGGCCATAAAGCTTCAAATCATGTGACCGATGACTATCCACTCCTCACATCATTATTTGAGCCTCCACTCAGGTGGGTTTGTATATGGAAAATACAGGGAAACTGAAGCTATTGTCCTTTACAATTCTGGAAATGAAATGTAATGTAATTTTGTTATATAACCACTAAGGAGGAATCATTAAGAAAAAAATCTCATCATTTATTTTCTGCAGGATATTATGGATTGTTAATATGCAAATATCCTGAACCTTCCTCTCCCCCAGAAGATTAACAATAATATTTCAGTGATTTGAAGTATGCTTGACCCTATCAGGAGGACTGAAGTGACTTACATAAATATGATATAATCACTACATTCGTCTGGTGCACATTACAATTTGAAGAAAATTTTGAAGAAGGTTAAAATGCAGGATTAAGAGTTTTTTAAGAAAGAGATTTTCAAATATACAAAGCAGGACAAAGATTTCATTTACAAAACATACTCCAAACCTGCATGTGTTAAGGCAATATCAAAAATCAGACACAAACAGTGCTATGTACGTTTTATCTAACAAAGCAAAGCAAAGCAAAGCAAAGCAAAACAAAAACAGTTTTAAATTAAAAATTAAATTAAATTAAAAATTAAATTAAATTCCTAAATTAAGAATTTAACTTAATTTTCGGGTCAAAGTTCATCAAATCTAACATGGTCCTCTAACCAACAAAGAACATTCAAATGGTCTATAAGATTGCGCAGCAAAGGATGTGATGAATTAAAGCTGTCATAATGGCACTTACACAGCAACGGTTCTCTTCCTGACTCTTTCTACACCTGTTAGCAGGTGGAATGAAGATATTTGTCAGTTTCACCCCAACCAGTCAGACGGGTCCCGCCCAGAGATCAGGTGTGTTACATATACAGTCAGTCTGCAGTTAACTAGTAGAGCAGTCCTGTAATCTCTGGTATTCAGGGCCGAACACGCGGGCCACACCAGTGCAGCTCAGTGCCAGTGCAACGTCACAATCTACTCCCTGTTACCTCCATTTAAGGCTTCAGAGTAAAGGATGAGCCAGTGGAATTCAGAGGTATTTTCAAACATGGAAGCACTATGTCTTAGCAAAGGTTTCTGTTTCAAAGGCATTTTGTAGAGAGCAGCTTCATGTACGAGATAAGATATGTGAACTATTACGCACAAGAGACAAAAGCAAGGACAGAAAAACAGAGATAATGCCAGAAGAGACCAGTTAGGCAAGATTCCTGACGTTCCAGAGTGTGTAGCGCAAACAGAGGGCATGGAGACATGTAAACATTCACCGGAACATTCTAGAGCTCTTCTACTGAGTGTTAAGTAAACAGGTGTCATGTGAAGTTTCTGGCTGGCACTATTTTAGTCAGCCATTTCTCATTTATTTGCTTTAAGAAGCCAAACTCCCTCCTGATCCTCCTAGAATCAGGTGTTGACTCAAAGGAACAAACAAACTACACAATGGTTTTTTTAAAGTAGGACACACACAGCAAAAAGTAAAGAGGAAAAGATGAGACACACAAAGGTAGGAAGTAAAGGAATCAGGAAATGTTACTGAGGAAGTGACACTGGTCAGGGCTAAACAGCAGAAAGGGCTCATCATAGTGTCTCTGCCTGGACTTAAAACTTTCCCAGCATCTGTGTTTCACAAGCGCTGCAGTATCTGAGTCAGCAAACAGTATTAAATTGAATGCAGCTTATGCCAAACATTCTTCCCCACCTCAGCTCTTGAACTTTACTCAGGGTTTTTTTCAGCAAAGTACCAACAAATTTACTTTAAAATACCAGAGACTAAATTTAAAGGGGACAATTATCAATTATCAAGCAGTTTTGATTTTCTGAGCAGTATGATGTCATACTGCTCAGGCCCCGCCCACAACCGCTGACGGACTGCCCCGTATTAGCATATTTCTGCACTCAGCCAGTTGTACGCTGTTCGCCATTTTCTCCGCAATCGAGCAGCTGTGCCTCGTACAACAATGTCTCGTAAAAAACAATGCAGGCATTTTAGTTGGATGTAAAATTTACATAAGAGTCTCCTGACATCAGTGCCACTGAGGACACAATGGATTAGTTTTGTTTTTGATGGTAATTTAACTAAACTAAATCTAACTATAACTAACTAAAATTATATACATATTAAAAAAAGAATGAACATGACAAAAAACAGGAACATCATTAACTAAAAATGAAAGCAATATAAAAATAAAATTCAAAATAATTATAAAATTTGTAATAGTATATCAATGATGCTTACCAGAATGCATGTGATAACTGCTAGATCACATGGCTGGGCGATATGAGCAAAAATTCATATCTCGTATTTTTTGGCTGATTTGCGGTATACGGTATATATCTCGGTATTTTGTATTTGGATTAAACAAATAAAGTGAATGTAAGTGTGTAGGCATATATTATGTGCAAAAAAGGGTTAAAATCACATTTCATTCTAATATTGTAACATTGTAATCTAAAAACAAAAACAATGCTTTTAAAGCAGAAGTTAAATTTACTAAACTAAAAATAAACGTAAAAAAAAAAAAAAAATCACAGACTAAGTGAGTAAAAAGGCTGTTTTGATTACCCCATTGTAGTCACTTTACAGTTAGTGCTATCATACAAATACACTACCTTGTAGGTTTAAAATTCTACAGATGTCACATGTATTGTCCACCTACAAATATTTCAGCAAAATGTATATTTTAGTCAGAGTTATTGGGCTCCTATTTCATTGCGGTCTGTTTGGCGCGCATGCGCGCGGCGGCGCTCGTTCTAAATGAAATCTGTGAAGTTTAGCGGAGAATCGCAAAGCAAAAGCTCATGCACTTCTGACAGCAAAATGGAAATATTTCCACGGTTTTCTAACATCTACAGATGGAGAATACACCTGTGAAATGTAAGTTATGCATTAAGGAAAACAGCACATCTCAAACACATTAAACAGCGCGAGTAGCATCTCTGTCAGCGGCACACGCAGCCTTTCTGTCAGAGCATCTGACGGGCGAGCGCGAGCCGCTTTAAACTGAAACTATAAACTATAGGCTACTATATCTTACGAGTTTTTCTTAAAGCCCTTCATATAAAGCTTGACACATGTTTAGAACAAAGTGTATTATGCACTTACTTTCTCCGCAGCAGTTCAGTCTGTGTCCTCCCTATAGATATTTTTTCAGACGCGCTCGTATCAACTCGATATTAACGGTATTGCTTCATACCGTATCGCTTATAAAAATATATCGATATATCGTACAAACTCGATATACTGCCCAGCCCTACTAGGTCACAGCTAATGCTAGTCATAATGCAGGTTGGACTCAAACCAGCATTTCCCATATGAGCACCAAAGCCCAATGTTAACCACTCAGCCACTTCTCCAGCAGAGGCCTTTCTGAATGTATTGAACAGACCCGGTGATGCATCAACCCACATGTTTACTTAATGAAAAGGGGGATGTCAGTGAACAAGAGGGAAAGGAAGGCTAAAGATGAAATGAAATGAAAGAGTGAAGGAGAGATGCTGCAGTCTGCACTTTTCAAATGAGGACAATGCGCTCCACAGAGAGATCTAATTGCAATACCTGGCAACAGGACTTATTCAATTAGGTAATGTAGGAAAGAGTTTGTGTGTGTACTGTATATGCAGTGCAGCTCACTGATGTAACATGAGATGAATTCAAGGTAAATGTCACCAAACTAAACATGCCGAGAGAGGTTAAAATATAAGCAGCAGAAAGCCTTCATAAAATGAAAGGGATGTCATTCCAAATCCATTACTTTTTTCCCCTTATAGTGACATACAATATAGTTCATAATAACTACCTTGAGCTCCAAAATGGACAGAAAGAGCTTTATAAAAATCCATACAACTATACACTTCAAGTCCTCTGAAGTCATACAATAGGTTTCTGTAAGGAAAAGTACAAAATTTAAGAACCGAATCAATCAGATTTGTGAACTGGATCAACCAGTTCATAGAATGTAGCTATGAATGATTCATTTACAACCTATTTGTCTACTTTAGAGAAAACTCACTGCCCCAGTGATTAGTGAAAATGTCAAATAAAAAAACAAAACAAAAAAACAAAATATTTTGAAAGTCAACCTATTTTGGGAATGACCTCTAAAAAATGTGCAAAATGTGAGGAAAAAAAACACTCAAATTCTTCTCCCTAATCCCAGTGACTCCCAAGAATCACAATTTGTCTCCGTCTTTGTCAATGACCTAAGAAGAATAAAACTTCAAAGTCTGAACTATTTTTTCCACCACAAAAAAGCGACAGATGGAGAGAATTGGTTCGTCATGCCTCTTCCTCCCTTCCTCTCAGAGGTGCTGAAGACAACTTTCTTTTCTTTCTCTCTCTAATGAAGGAGAAGAAGTCTAAAGCATGCCACTACAGAGGAAAAAAAACCTTGCTAAATGAAAAACAGACAGAAAGAAACACCGCAAAGGCAACTTTAGACCTTTACCCTAGCATAAATTATTCCCGCCCAACTATCCACAGAGAGCAAGAGAGGTGCAGATTGAAAAAAAAATAAAAAACGGCTACCAGACTCCAGGAATGGCCTCCTTTAAAGCTGTTGGTGCAATTACAGGCCATGCCAGTAATTGGTACAGACCATATAGCTTAATTTAAACTGACTCTGCTATATTAAAGGGTTAAGAATAGCATCAAACGCTAAATGCGCCACCCTCGTCTTCATGCTTTTCTGCCATGAAGTTTGAGAAATAGAGATGGACAGAGTAGAAGTGAGAATCCCATCACTGTGATATATAATTATTTACTCCAAGACTTAAAACAAAATTCAAATTAAATTAATGCATACAAGATATGACAAATCGGTCCAATAAGCATGTAAATAGATGACAATGAAGAGAAAAAATAACCCTGCTGACTTACTGCAGGCAGAATATGATGGATCTCAGCAGACAATGTGTGCATGTGTGTGCACGCGTGTGTGTGTGTGTGTGTGTGAGCTTTTGACCCTGTCAACTGGGACAGCACTGTGCTCACACAGTCACATAAACACCACAGCACCATGACTTGGGTAACCATGGAAAAACAGCCAGAGACACAACAGAAAAGCATGGGAAGACTAATTAATGAAGATGAACAGTGAAAGAAAGCAATTAAAAAGGTGTTGATGAGAAGTATGACTCTTTCTCAAACACACACTGCAATATAAGACAAAAAAAAACCTGCACAGAATCCAACATTAGTACAAGATCGCACACGTCCCTCATTTCATAGACGGGAAACAATGACAGCAGATGTCGCGTACACTGGCCCTTGCTGTCAGGATTAATCCTACTGTAAACATATGGCAGCCTCACCTCCACAGCTGCATACTGTCAAACGCACCCCCGTCCCACCATAAACATGCAAACAAAAGGCATCGGGATGGTTTACAAGTCAACACACTTCAGTCATTACATTCAGCACCACAAGTGTTTTGAATCACGCCGGTTATTTTGCAGATGGAGCTTTTTGCAGTTCAAACTGAACATTTGATTTGTTTGGAAAGCAAGAACAGCGTGATAGTGTGTGAGAAATGAATTAAAACCAGAATAACTGACAAGCAGGGAATGAAGAGATCACAGTGCTGGATTTCTTTGATTTAATAACTGAAATGTGCAGAAAAAGTTATTTATATCGGAGATGGAATGTTCCAGGAGGGTTTGTTGTGGGAGAGATTCTGACTTCCTTCTGTAAATACTGACACATGGTTATTAAATTGAATTGCTTGATTTGTTTTCCCTTCCGAAAGTGGGGTGCATCCTTCCATGGGTGGGTATACATGTGTTTGGGTGGGTGTTTAAGTACCTCCTGCTGAAACATTAGTTTGTCTCTGAACCAAATTCCTTTTCGAGCAAGGCCCGTGCCAAAATATTTGGACACCAATGCTTCTTTGTATTATTTACATCCTATTTAGTAAAATTTGGAATTAGCTTTCATATTTTTTTTTTAGTTTTCATTTTAATTTTAGTGAATATTTTATTTTAGTTTAATGTTTCTTTTTCACTTTATTTTAATTTCAGTTTTAGTGTTTTAGTACTTCAACTTGAAATTATTTCACTCAGAAATTGATAGTAAATTTCACAATTAATTACAAAGAAACATTTGAAGATTTTTGAATTATTTTTTTAAAAGAAAGTGTTATTTACTAATTTTCACTTTTTAAAATTCAAAGTTTTTTTCATAATATATTTATAACATTTTACTTTAGCTTTATTTTTACTACCAATGCTATTTTAATAGTTTTAGCTGTATTTAACAAGAACAACACAGACAGAGCAGTTTTTAATTTTAGGAACGTAGCACTGATTGTACAAAGCTAAAGTAAGATTTTGAAATCCATAAGACAAGAGTATACTAAGGAGATATGTTAATAATTTTGTCTACAAAAATCAGAGAGCAAAACTTAATGCAGACATGTACGCTGCATGAATTTACATTTTAAATCTCTGGAGTAATGCATTTTGGAACGAAAAGTACTTGAAAAGAGCAGGAGCATGCGATTAGCTCATGCATGGCTTTCTTAGATGAAAAGCACAAAAAAGAAGGCACCAAAGGAGGATGCATGGCCAGTTGCCGACCATATCGGACACAGGGGTGGCAGTGTGTAGTCTGTCTGCTATTGTTGACAATAAAAGCCTATCTAAATCCTCTTGAACTAGTCTGACCCCCTCCAAACTCTCTGAGAGACACTCCTTTTCTTGCCATTTCTCTTTCCGTAATAAGGCCATACGAGCAGAGGCAGAAAAAGAAAAGGCCTCTTCTTTAATGAGATCTGTGTATTCAGACCCTTGGGCTTCGGCTGAACAGAACTGTGCTGGAAAAACACATCGTGCTGGACACACAGCAACATCTCCAGAGACCCTGGGATGATGAAGCATAATCCAACCGAATATAACAGGGGTACTCAATTAGAGTTCGAAGAGGTCCAGTCTGAACATTGCTTTCCCAGCATAATCCAGACAATCAAATCTAACACAGTTTCAGTAGCCAATATGGCTTGAATGCTACAAAATGAAATAAGCAATGTGCATTACAGGAACATTTACTGTAAATGTCAAGCAACAGTATTTTTTCCCCAATAGTCCCAACGATAATACTTTCAACAGAATTAAGAAATCATTTACTAAAACTCTCAGCCAGACAAAGAAAATGGAGTGTTCATATATGAACCACAAACTGCTAATTGGTGTCCTCTATAATATAGGGAACCGCTAACGATTCGGAAAAAGGCTAGGATTATCCCGAGGTTAAGTTCAATTTAGAGCTTGTGTGAGAGACTGCTCTGAAAACCATCGGGAAAAGAGGGCAACGACAGCAAAGCTGAGGATATGCATGGCTGATCAGAACATCTGATGCACGCAAGTATGTTTCTGCAACCTTTCTCCCTGCAGGAGGAACTATCAAATCATGTTTTCCTGTGCTAACCTTAGTCTCTCTCCACAGATGTCACTAAGTACAATATTATCTAAAGGAGATATTCTCCAGGTTTTTTCCAAGTTTCATCAATGTCAAAGTTTGTGACCCAGAGCAAAGCTGGGAATGTTATAAAAATGATAAAACATTCTTTATTCCTCAATATGAGAAAAACAGCCATTCACCGAATCTGTATCATAATCATTAAACTTGTACAATTCTCATTCTTAACATCCAAGAGTTCCATGCGTCATAATAACAGCAATATAGGCCAGATTTCAGCTATCAATCTGCCTAATATAAACTGACGAAACTCATGCACAACTTTTGAAACTGATTCACGGATTCACAACTGACAGATGCTGATTTATTCAGCCATCCAGCAGAAGTGAAATGTTCTAACAGCCATCACTCACCACAGGTTTGTTTGCCTTTCAAAGCATCTGCTGATTCAGAAATCACAAATCTTTCACATCCTTTCAGTTCTTGTGTGACTGGTTGACAATCGACAGACAGACTGTGTCTATAAATGACTTACTAATGGAAAACTGGACCAGAAACATAAAAAAAAAATCAACATCTCTAAAATCTCTCATAAGCACTAACCAAACTTGTATGGCTTGCTGGACACCTTGACTGATGTTGTGAAATGTGGGGCAGCATCACTAACCGAAAAGTGACAAAAGCATTACGATTAGGCATTTTACCAATAAACAAAAGTGCTGAGAAAAAACAACAGCAGAACATAAAATGACAGAGACTGGATGGTAAAAGAACGAGAGAAAAAAGATATCAGATTTCACAAGCTTTTATTTCAGTATTTATTTTTGAGTATTTAAATGTGAGATCTTGAGAAATGTGACCAGCAAAACAAAGACAAAGGAGTTTTATCTAAGAGCCACCCGAGCCTTCCCCAGAAAGCTCTATTGAGGCAGGTGAGCTGTAGACACATCACTGAGCACACACCAGCCCTGAGTATCTGACATTCAGCTGAATGTTTGCTCATCTCTTTGGCAACCTGGGCTTGAATGGAAGCAATCACTATAAATCTCCAACACTTACACACTCTTATAACAGGAAAGAAACTACAAAAGCACATTTCTGCCTCAGAGTAAAAAAATTAAACAGTTAATTGTCCGATTAAAGTTTAAAATAAGAAATAAAGTTGTAAAGGTGAGGTACAAGGTCATATATGTGACCCTGGACCACAAAACCAGTCATAAGGGTCAATTTTCCGAAATTGAGATTTACACATCACCTGAAAGCTGAATAAATAAGCTTGTTATGATAGGACAATATTTGGCTGAGATACAACTATTTGAAAGTCTGGAATCTGACGGTGCATAAAAATCTAAATATTGAGAAAATCGCCTTTAAAGTTGTCCAAATGAAGTTCTTAGCAATACATATTTCTAATCAAAAATGAAGATTTGATATATTTACAGTAGGAAATTTACAAAATATCTTCATGGAACATGATCTTTACTTAATGTCCTAATGATTTTTGGCATAAAAGAAAAATCAATCATTTTGACCCACACAATGTATTGTTGGCTATTGCTACAAATATAGCCCAGCAACTTAAGACTGGTTTTGTGGTCCAGGGTCACATATGAAATATAAAGATACACATCACGAGTATGTGTCCCCTTGAAATTACTCTATGATACTGACACAGCAACATCCAATTTGATCTGCGAATTAGAAATTCTGTACAACATCCTCCACAGGTCAGTTGTGTCACACCAGAAGCAGTAAGTCACAAGACCCCATTAGCCCAGTTGGACAGAAGCTCTCCCTGTGGATAGACACACTGTAGCTTGAGGGGAAAAGTGCTTTTGCCCTTGAACAGTCATACTGTACAAACACTAGTGTAACCAATTCCCCTTACTTTACCACTTATATTAATAAAAATGTCAATGTTTGAGTGAGCAGAAAGCCAAGGCCCTGTTGATTTATATAAAGACCACTATTAACCTTTGGTGGTACCAACAACATTATCACAAACGATTTGACTTTTCAAATATGATCTGTGTCAAGTTTAAGCTTACCAATGAAAGGTACAGAGTTCGGGGGGTTAACTATTTTTAACATTCAGTGAGGTTTGTCAGTGAAAACGGCATCCAGGTCAATGAACTTAACTGACCATATCACAAAAAGAAAAAGAAAAAAAAAAAACAACACTCAGTCATACATATTTGTGCTCCACAACATCATGCTTGGACAGAAAAGGTCTGGTTTTCTCGGAGTAAAACTCCTTGTCCAGGGTCCTGGTATCTCTAGTTTGTGGTCTGTGAGTGACCATTTTCCTGAGATCAAATGATCATTCCTCAATAGAGGCACAATCTGAACTCTATCAGAACAGTTGAATCCCTCTCTAACTTCAGAAATCATCTAAAAATACAACTCTACAGCCAGCATTTGATTCACAACTTGCTTTAGCTGAATCTGTGGTTCTCAATCTTTTTGACTCAAAGGTCCCCCATTGTCCAACACGAATACATGCTTGTTTTCAAACTTTTATTATCAGAAACTGGTAGCATTGGTATTAAATTAATAAAGCACTATTTATTTTGTGACTCCAGAACTTTTTAGAACAGTGTGTTTAATAAAAACAGTATTTATTGAGGGAAATTAAAAGAAATATGCTTTCATTTTACATCTTGATTTTAGCCGTTTTAGCATTTTAATTTAGATTATTTTATTTTATATAGACCTATTAATTTATTAACAAATACTGTGGAGTCATTCTGATAACCAAAATACTATATAAAACCTAAATGTCATTAAAAACCTCATGACCAACAGAACTGAACTTATACTAAAATGTTATTATTACAATAAAAAATCTCATACACCTTAAAAGTATTATGTGCTACATCCTAAAAGGTACACCTTAGTGTACACAAATTTCTCTTGCGTAACCATAGGTGGATGCACAAACATGCGGTTGAGATCATTTGTTCATTCATTCACTTTACTGGTCTTCCCTTTCTTGGAGCACTGAAAGAATGGGTAGCTTTCTTCATTGTTTTAAGTTGTCCTGACTCACCGACCGTGATAGGAAGCAGAGTGTGTTCCTCTCTTTCTCCTGAAGAACACAAATGTTTAAACTGAACTCAGGAAAAGGAAATAAACACTTCCACATGAAATCTACCCACTGAGGCCTCCACCCCTCCCATCAACTAATTTACACCACAGTAAATCAATCAGCCGGCCACATAAAAACCTACAATACGTATATATGAAATGGAATGGTGTTTGATATACAATGTGAAATGCAGCAGGACTGAAATTTGACTATGCAAACAAGAGAAAGTAAGGGCACAGCCTCGACAGCCTGATGTGATGCAGACACTAAATGCCTTCATGGTAACCCCTGACCACTGGCTTAATGGCATTTCACAGTTCCATTTTTATTGGTTTAGGGTAGATTAGCATTATCCCTGTGCAAACCGAGGCTGTGGACATGCAAAATACACACATGCATTTTCTCCCCAGGCATAGCCTAATCCAGCCCGATGTCAAATCTCACACAGAAGCTCCCAGACAGAGAGAGATGTAGAGCAGTGTGTCATTCTACCCCTTTCAGAAAGCAGCTCAGAGTGGGAAACTGATCTAGGATCAGCATTTGTTTAGAGTAATCTGATACAGGATAAATTGTCCTACTGTGAAATGCATCATGATAACAAGTCAACACCCAGTCTGGACAAGATGCAGATGAGTTTGTTTGTTCATCAGAAGAGCATTACTTCACTTGTTCACCAATGGATCCTCTGCAGTGAATGGGTGCCGTCAGTTTAAAGGCCTAAGTATACTTCGTTTTTGTACACGTACGCTAGCGTATGCGTACAGTCGAACGCGTAGCCTTTCAAAGTATACTCCATTTGAAGTTGTACGTGAACGCAGGCAGTCGACACATGCGCACTAG
>JAFVLL020026697.1:0-14851 GCA_021397915.2 Tor tambroides
CTGTTTGGATTCTGTTTGGATGTTTGGATTTCACATTGTAAATAAACTGCACTTGGGTTCATCGCTACGCTCGCCTTCAGTGGACTCGTTACACTTGCCTTCTCTTTCATCTGGGCAAACTCCACCTCTCTGGTAGACGATACAACTAGTCCTAGGTTTTTTGCTCAATCTGGAAAAAAAAAACACTGCTGTATTCTCTGGACTCAATAATTATCAAAAAATATTGAAATTTACACTTTGGGAAGCTATAACGGGGTAGTTTAGAAAAGGAGCCTGTCCAAATTTACCCAAAATCCTATAAAGCCTAAAGGAAAACTCAAAATTTCATGAAACCTGGTGAGCACATGCGACAGGTGATTCTAAACAAGCAGCGAAAAGTCTTAAAGAGATCGGACCATAACAGTCATAAACGTTAAAAAAAACATATTTCTATGGTAAATCACCTGGATTTGCCAAAAATGTTTTTTTTTTTGTTTTTTTTTAATCATTGATTTAGGTGGGTACAGCCTTGCTAAATAATGTAATGTCTTTTTCCTTATATGCTTAAATGCCTTAAATATTTGAACCCTGGTAATCGCTGCTTGCAGCTATATTTTATTGTTGTTTCTGAATAATTTTTAGTTCATGTTAATGTTTATTGAGATCGCTGTGGATAATTAGCATCTAAATGCCAAATGTGACACTGTTGTTATTTAACTATGATTATACACTTTGGTTTCTATTAAAAAGCAAAAGTGTTCTTAAGATGTTTGTTAGGATTCTGATTTGCTGAATTCATAATATGAAGCGTACTGATCATAAAGTAATGTAGAATAATAACTTGTATTAATTTTCTAATATGATTATATATGTTGTTTATCTTTATCTACAGTTTGACCACACACACACACGCACACACACACACACACACACACACACACACACACACAAATGCACTTAAATACAAAATATTCAATGCCTCGATGTACAACAATGCTACTTCAATACAAAGACTGTAAATTGTGAGTTATGCAAAAAGGAAGTAAAGGTAAGAAACAATAACTATTCTGATGTTTACGTCTCTGTTTAAAAGTAAGGCACTTTTTACATTTGTTATTATATGTTACGTTATTGTTATTATATGTTTATAGGCCATTTGTTGTAAGTTTGTTTGTACTTACAATAGTTGTTTTCAAATAAAATGTTTCCCATATCTTTGCCTTTAAGAATTATAATGTAGGCTAATGGGGGTGAGTTTGGTGTTGAAGGGGCATAACAAGTAGCCTAACAAATGAGTTTAAATAACCGCAATAAATTTTAATTCATCCATTATTTCTATTAGTGTTACAAACCACCCTGGCTGTATTGAAATAACAAACATACACACACAAGCTACATATTTAAGAAATATTGTGTAGGCTATACACAGAGTTTTCTTTTGGATGCGATTAATCAATTTGATGGCACTATATTTATAATTTACATTTAATATTTATATATTTATAATAAAATTTATTATGTATAATTATTTAATAATTATATTATATTATTTAATCGTTAATTTTTGCCATTTTCAAACACATACAACTGCAACAATATTAAACATTCCTGATGTATCCGCACCGTGATTTTAATTAGAATGTGCTGAGTAATTTTGCATTCTTTGCCGCCTTAGGTTATTTATGTATCCCAACTAGTTCCCCTGCAAGTTCAGCTCATCTGTTTCATTGGTACAGTATGTGGGAGGAGCTCAGAGAGCACTTTTCAGAGGATGCAGGATATGACACCTATCGAGACATGATGAAGGAAACTTGACTGATGCGAAAGATTCATCGTACAGCATACATGCACTAGCCAATATATGGTTATGAAGTTTGTTTTTTCTCTCTCTTGCGTTCTGTCTTTTGCGACAAATGCGCCATCAGTGATGCCCGCCCGCCTCCGCTCCTTTGCCCATCACTGACTGACGTTACTGCAGACGCTTCCCGGAATGAACAGCAGAATAATCATTCATTTCCTAGACACATTCAAGTGGATTCTAAGGAAACTGTAGACTGGAGTTCAGCTTCGTCATGGCCAGATCAGCGAACAGAAGCGGTAAGGACGGAGACTCAAGGGTGTCTGCTCCCGCGGAGAGAGCTGAGATCAGGGAACTGTCTCCGGAGGAGATGCTGAAGTCTTACGATCAGCCCATAAATGAGGAGCAGGCTTGGGCAGTGTGTTTTCAGTGCTGCAGAGAGCTAATAGCGCCGCGCCCGCACACGCAGCCTGACCGAGAGTTTCTGATCCGAGATCCGTCATCAATAATCCTGCACAGGGACGGGACGGTCACGGCACATCTGGACAGCAGCGGTAAGGACTTGACATTCATTTAGAGAAACTTCTTCAACAGGCTCGAGACGAAGAGTTTCTTTCATCCCTGCACATTTAATTTTACATGTATTCCATTTGTATTCCATCAGTAATTGGTAGATGCAAGTCCTCCACTGAAATGACTAATAAAAAAGGTGCATTTTAAAAATTAATTGAAATAATAAAGTCACGCATTTTATATTTATCCAGCACCGAGACAAGACTTAAATGCATCCGTGATGATGATTGTATTTGCTTGTTTTATCCCTCATCTTGTACTGTGAGCAACAGGATTTTGAGAAATATTATAGTTTATATTTTTGATTCCTGCATCTTATTCAGCTTTGATGCACTATGACTTGCTCTGTTTATTGATTACATGTCTAGTGTTGTTTTGCTGAAGTTCTTCTAAATGCTGTTTTTGAACTTGATTTGCTACACAACGTGTCGTAAACAGCGGTAAAACTTGGCTATTGTTTTACTCTAGAATACTTCTGCATTGGCCTGAGACCAAATGTAGCAGCAGAGGGCGCTGCGGTGTGTATCTGTAGGTTTAACCGTCACACTACACTCGTTTCAAAACACGCTGGCACGTGCGTGGACTCACTTTTTTGGAGGTGGAGGTCGATAGACAAAGGCTCTAACATTTGTGACCCTGGACCACAAAACCAGTCATAAGTGTCAATTTTTCGAAATTGAGATTTCTACATCATCTAAAAGCTGAATAAATAAGCTTTCCATTGATGTATGGTTTGTTAGGATAGGACAATATTTGGCCGAGATACAACTATTTGAAAATATGGAATCTGAGGGTGCAAAAAAATCAAAATATTGAGAAAATCGCCTTTAAAGTTGTCCAAATGAAGTTCTTAGCGATGCATATTACTGATCAAAAATTAAGTTTTGATATATTTATGGAAGGAAATTCACTGAATATCTTTCTGGAACATGATCTTTACTTAATATCCTAATGATTTTTGGCATAAAAGAAAAATTGATAATTTTGACCCATACAATGTATTTTTGGCTATTGCTACAAATATACCCTAGCGACTTAAGACTGGTTTTGTGCTCCAGCGTCACATTTGTCTTTCGCACAGTTCATGAGTCATTCCACGAAACCGGTACGATTTGAGTCCCTCTGACCTTTTTAAGTGTATTTTATCTATTGGGTCACCAAATTCTATTGTTAAAAAGCTTTTTGTATTTATTGAAATGTCTCCTTCAGTAAGGTTTAAAAAATGACACACATTTGATTTCTATATTAAAAATTATCTTGTTTTTTTCAGTTGACACCACCTATTATGTCATGTCCCTCATGGCCTTCTATGAAAGTGTACTTGGGATATGAATAATAAAATTTAAAAAAAAGTCCATACATTTTGCCATTCTCATAAATATCTATTTGCGCTTTTTTGCTGTTAATTATTTTTTTCTAAGAAAATTCATAATTATTCATTAAAATCATATTATTTATTTCCGTACCTTAGTAACCCCTCAACCCCGTTACACAAATCATTCTCCCCCCATAAAACTAAAGAACTGATCCTTATGTGACATCATTAACAGAAAGTGACATCATATAAGTCTTCTGAACAACATTGTGAGTAGACAAAGGCAAGTTACCACCTTCTTTTATAACTATAACTTATTAATATTGTGATACTGTGATTGTCAAGCTTAACGACTCAACCCCGTTACATCAAATAAAGATAGAAAACTATTACTTGTGAAAATGATCTTTGTTATTTTACCAATATACATGATTTCTTAATATCATGCATGCCATGTGCTCTCCTGTTATTCACTACATTTAGGGCAGGGGCCATTTTGAGCAAAAAATCACACTCACACCCATCACACTCAAACACGTTACTTACTTGATCATAACGGGGTTGTGAGATTGTGATGGGGTTGTGTTTTTAACACTTTGGTTCTAAAGTTATCCAGTAATTTAAATTAATTATTATATTTGATCAAGAGTCTTATACCACATGCATATGTTCAGGGGCGCGGGAAGGTGTTTTATGTAGGGGGTGCTGTGGGGTGGGGGTCAATTTCTTCGTATAAATATTACGCCAAATAGAAACAGAAAATCGTGCTATAGCCTACGCACTTTCATGAGATCGTGTTAGACAACAATTAGCTATTTTACAAATGGGAATAGGCTACAATGAATTCATAACAATGTTTTACATTCAAGCTACATTCAAGCTTAAAACCCCTTAAAATATATAGTGAAAAGTTCTTTAAAAGCATCTGGAATGCAATAAAGTAATTTTAAAGCTGTTTTTAAAGCATTTGCTGCATGGATTAAAAAGACATAATTCACATAGGCCTATCAGTCAGACAAAATTGCGTCGCAGCAAATCCTTTAAATTTCAAGGACAAAGATTTACATACTTTTTTTTTTATTATTGAATACAATTATAAAATAAAACGCAAATTATAATCGGGCCTGTTTTAGGCTTTCCCTTATTTTTATATTTTAGACGGTGACGGGGAAAAATGACTCGCCATCTCCTCATTGGACGCGCAGAGAGAAATATATGCATCTTAAATATAGAAATATATAAATATATGCATAGAAATATATGCATCTTAACGGATTACATAGGCTAATGAAGAGTTTTTGCTTTGCTTTGAATTATTTCGTTTTAAAGTAGTAATTTAAAGCTTTCTATAGATATATTTATCATATCTGTGAGCCAGTTTCGAGTTGCCGAGTTTCGGTTCATCATTGAAGCGCTCTTGTTCAAGACCGGCAGAAAGCGCATTCTCTGTTTTCCTATTTTATAAAAGCACAATGTTGATAATGTGAATGCACACAAATAAAAGTAGACCCTTTACAGTTCCAGATGATATATTACTCTTACCTTTATGAGCAAAAATCACACGGCGTATTTTAAGTTGTTTTTACTGTAAGAAAAAAAAATACAAGTGACCTGCACGCTGGAGCCTCGGTGTCCTGTAAAGCTCGCTTCAGCTTCCACTCTCCACACAAACTGTTGGATATGCGTCTAACAGCGCACATTTATATAGGTTAAACATTTAAACTAACACTGTGATATGCTTGAACTGTTTTATAGGCCTATCTATCGATTTTATTTTAGTCAAGTCGTGATGATTTTATAAGGCTAAATTAATCAAACATAGGCGATCAACTCACTGCTGACCCTGGCCGCTTGGTCGTTGCTTAGAAAAAAAAAAAAAAAATTAACGAACAAAAAATGCTCCCAAGGTTTTTCTAAATTAACTTTATGAAGAAAAAAAAACGAAACATAGCCTAATCACTTTTCCATTACATACAAAACTGAACTATTTTAATAGGTAGCTATAAGCTGTTTTGGGAGAAGGGGAAGACTCATATCGCTGAGAACAATAATAATAAAAAAAAAAAAGTTTAAAACGTTTTTTTTTTCCCAGTACATCCATGATATTTCCATGTTCCGCTTTTAAGCCACAACCTACAGATCCCACAACACAAACATAACATTCACAAACATAAAAGCAAGCATTGGCAGTGCTGCGTGCGTGATTTGGCATCAAGTAGCCCTGCATCAGTTTAATAACTTTGATAACTTTAATTCTTACAACTGTTAAATTAATGGGCAAATGGTAAATATGTCGAAGAGCACATAGAAATAGATAGCAAAATAGCCAATGTAAACTAAATGTTATAAACATCGGAGCAACCATAGAAATGTTTAAATGAATCTTTATTATAACAAATTTCTCTTAAGTTACGCAACTATTCACACTTCATTATGAAATTACGTCCCTCAAGGTAACCTTAGTTACGCGTTGTAATCGCAACAACAAATCTGATTGGTATAACACACATCGTGATTTGATTTGAATTATTGAATAACTCAAAACTCAAACATAATCAAATCTCTTTTCATAGTCAAATCCCAAATATTCAAGTATAAATATACAGTATATAATATATATATATATATATATATATATATATAGCCTATATATAGCCTATATATATTTTTTTATTCACAACAGTTTACAGTTGCCCACAGAAAAAAACAGGGGGTGCTGCAGTACCCTCAGCACCCCCTGTTCCTGTGCCCCTGCATATGTTGAATGTAGTAATGTCCATGTTAAAGCTGTGTGTGTGTGTGTGTGTGTGTGTATGCGTGCACGTGTGTTCTGCCTAGATTTTCTCATCTCAGTATTAAGTAAATTCTACAAACAATATCCCAGTATGACAACATGAAAGAAGGTTGTTTGAAATCTTTGCAAATTTATAAAAAAAATAATAATAATTCACATGTACAAAAGTATTCACAGCCTTTGCTCAATACTTTGTTGAAACACCTTTGGCAGCAATTATAGCCTCAAGTCTTTCTGAGTATGATGCCACAAGCTTGGCACATCTATTTTTGGGCAGTTTCTCCCATTCTTCTTTGCAGGACCTCTCAAGCTCCATCAGGTTGGATGGAGAGCATCGATGCATGGGTTTTCAGATCTCTCCAGAGATGTTCAATCGGGTTCAAGTCTGGGCTCTGGCTGGGCCACTCAAGGACATTCACAGAGTTGTCCTGTAGCCACTACTTTATCTTGGCTGTGTGCTTAGGGTTGTTGTCCTGTTGGAAGATGAACTTTCTGCCCAGTCTTAGGTTCTGAATCATCATCATTAATGCTGCTTTGGTCAGTTCATTAATGCTATCTCAATATTTTGATGCATTGAGATTTTCTTCTACCCTGACCAGTCTCCCAGTCCCTGCCGCTGAAAAACAGCCCCACAGCATGAGGCTGCTACCACCACACTTTACTTTTGGGATGGTACTCTGCAGGTGATGAGCAGAGCCTGGTTTCCTTCAAACATGATGCTTAGAATTGAGGTTCATCACACCAGAGAATCTTGTTTCTTAGAGTCTGAGGGTCCTTTAGGTGCTTTTTTGCAAATTCCAAGTGGGTTTTCATGTGTCTTCACTGAGGAGAGGATTAAGTCGTGCCACATTGTCATAAAGACCAGATCGGTGGAGTGTTGCAGTGATGTTTGTCCTATCTCCACATATGATCATGGAGGTGGAGGATGATCAGGTTCTGGGGCAGTCGTGGCCTAATAGATAGAGAGTCGGACTTGTAACCCGAAGGTTGCGGGTTCGAGTTTCAGGTCCAGCAGGGATTGTAGGTGGGGGGGAGTGAATGTCCAACACTCTCTCCACCCTCAATACCATGACTGAGGTGAGACCCTTGACCAAGGCACTGAACCCCCAACTGCTCCCTGGGCGCCGCAGCATTGGCTTCCCACTGCTCTGGGTGTGTGTTCACAGTGTGTTTATGTGTGTGTGTTCACTTCTCATTGCTCTGTGTGTGCACTTGGATGGGTTAAATTCAGAGCACAAATTCCGAGTATGGGTCACCATACTTGGCCACATGTCACGTCCTTTCCTTTCCTTTCCTTTCTTGGTCACCAGTCTAATCAAGGCCCTTCTCCATCAGTTGCTCAGTTTGGCCAGGAGGCCAGCTCTAGGAAGGGTCCTGGTTGTTTCAAACTTCAAACTCAGACTCCAAACCAATGTTATAGAAACATCTCAAGGATGATCAGTGGAAACAGGATGCACCTGAGCTTAATTTTGAGTGTCATGGCAAAGGCTGTGAATATTTAATTACATGTGATTTTTTCACTTTGCAAAGATTTCAAACAAACTTCTTTCAGGTTGTCATTATGGGGTATTGTTTTTAGAATTTTGTGGAAAATAATGAATTTAATCCATTTTGGAATAAGGCTGTAACATAACAAAATGTGGAAAAAGTGAAGCGCTGTGAATACTTTCTGGATGCACTGTACAGGGCTGTTGTATGTTGGTGGAAAGCCAGAGCCTGTGTGCTTCAGAAAAAAACAACTATTCAACTCCGTTACCCTAGTCTCAACCCCGTCACACCTACATTTTTATGAATTATTTTTTTAAGTTTATGAAAAAGTAATTTAATGTTTGTTGAACTCGGTCTGAAATGTTCAGAGCAATCATAAGAATACTGATTTTAGTTCAAATTTTGAAGTTAAGCCGCTTCTTTGATCAAAAATGATGAGGTTGCTGTCACAAAAAGTTCCATTTCAGGCTTTAGTATAGCAAAAGTGTGACATTTTATATAACTTTTGTATTTGCAAATACTGATTTAGTGCGAGGGACATCTGATTAATAGGAAAACGTTGATTTTGTAGCAAATTTGCTTAAAAGGGAATTGTATATAAATAATTACAATTAATTATGATTAATTACAATTATTTATATCGGCTGACAGTAATAACTGTCGCAGAATTAAATTGCCATCAACTAATCTGTTCGTCCAGCGAACATTAAGTTCATATCAACTCTAAGAAAGGATATTTTCTTGGCCACAGAAAATACTTTTCTAAGTATTAATGCATTAGAGCATGTAGCTAGGGTCAAAATCATAAAGAGACATTTAATTTGCAAGGCAGAACCAGAAACTCATGTAATTTGTGCACACAACTTTTATTAACTAAACGCTAACACACATAACTAATCTAAACAAACAAACGAATAAACATACACTCATGCGTACATACAAAGGGGAGCTAAAGTGGGTGAATGAAGCCATTAGAGAAACCAGAGAATGCAGTTATGGAAAGAGTCAGTTAACCACCTGATTAAAACCATCAGTGCCGTTTATAACGGGTCTATAACTTATACTAAACCTCTGTTTCGTTTAGTTATATGTACGATACTTGCATTCCTTGGTCGATGCAGTCTCGGATGAAAGTTCTGATGGTTTGAAGGTTTGGTGGTGTTTGAGTTCTACATGTTCTTCCGGGTTTGAAGTGTGATGATATCCAAAAGATGTTATTCTGGCTCAGTGGTAATTGGGAGTTTCTTCCCAGGTAGAAAGGGAAAAAGAGCTAAGAAAGATCTGCTGAGATCTGAGGATCCTTGGTTGAATGGAAAGTCAAGGCCGCAAGGCCTGGCGCAAAACTTAAGGTGTTCAGAAGAGTTTTAGCTCACATCTTCATCCTCTTAGACAGAACCGCAGACTGGGGGGCGTCACTTACGTGAGAGCTTTATCTGCTTTGGAGGTCACACCTCTGTGATGTCAAAGAGCCAATGAGAGTCCTGAACTTATGGAGGGAAAGTTTTTATGGCTCTTTGTTTCCATGCATGGTAATTTGCATAGGTAATTCGCCTGGGTTAAATGCACAAACTACTAAAGATTCTTAGGATGCTTACATGTTGCATAGTTATCGACATAAAATATACACTCTCAATTAAATCATCCGAAGACGAATGGATAGAGACCAAACATGATACAGTTAAAGTGATATTAACTAGTAATCTATTATACGCAGGCATAAAACAGGATACAATACACAAGAACATATACAAGAAGAATAATAACATACACAATGACCTGAAGGATATGTGTGTCCATTCAAAGAAAGGTTTTTCAATGAATTAATTAGAGAAGAGTCCATTTTTATGGTGTATTATGTGTCTTTCCTATGGGAAGTGTAGTGAGAGCGAGGACTCTCCACATGCCATTAGGTCGTAAAGTTTATCTGGCCTGGCAGAAGTCTCCTGGTTGCCATGGTAACCAGGGGCCTGGAGTCATTGACAGACATACCAGCACCCAGTATGTGTATTGGGTGGGGGGTCTGTGACCATTTGTTAAAGTAATAACTAATTGATTTGTTAAATCAAATGCAAAATTGTGTGTCTGATTGGTTCAAATGCTACAATTTCATTACAAATACATTTTATGATCATTTTCAGAGAGCTCCCATAGTGTCCATAACGGGGTTGAAAACTAATAGTGTCCATATCTTAGAATAATGACGAGTAATAATAGGGATTTGATGCCTGAGGTGGGAAAATATGGTTTTCTGGAAGTTAAATATGTCATTAATGCTGTGGGATGTTCAGAAAAGTAATACATTTTGGTCAAAAATCTAAAAATGTGTAAGTCCAAATCGTACCGGTTTTGTGGAATGACTCTCATATTGCTGAACAATTATTTTGCACAATATCAAAATAAATATGGCATCCTGACCAAAACACACACACACTCACTCTCTCTCTTTCTCTAAATATGTAAATGTATTTGTAGTATACTAGCATGAAATAAATGTATTTCAAATACATTTTAGTATATTTATTTTTCACTAGTGATCTTAAACATTTCTTGTATTTTCATTCTCCTGGATGGTTCTAACACTAGTACAGTGTAAATTACATCTGTTGGGTTAGAAAGAAAAGAAAAGAAAGAAAAGTCTAGAAATATAAGTGTCACTATTCTGCTGCTTATTTTTAATTTGATGTTTTTCCTAGATGACTGTAATGCAAATCATGTTTCTGCTGCTGATGGAAAGGTGAGACTGTAATGAGACTCTATTATGGTACATTTTTGCACTCTCCATCCTCTAATACACCCCATTTCCTCATCACACGTGTGTGCAGCTGGTTCAGTCCATGGGTGTGGCGATCTACCGTGCTTTGGACTGGGGACTGGATGACAGCGAGGAGTGGGAACTGAGCCCTCAGCTCGAGCAGCTCATTGAGTTTATGGTCAGTGGTCAAGACAGTAGCGAAAGCAAACACCGCGTCAGTAATGCAGCTAAAGACGAGGGCTACAGTGGCCAAGATGAGGATGAAGAAGATGAGGAAGAAGGCGCAGTCCATGGCCTTTATACTGTTCATCAGGTGATGGCGCTTTGTGGCCGCAGACTGGCAAATCCAGCGCTGGCACCTGAGCATTACCAGGCTGTGTGTCGAGCGCTTTTTCTGGAGACCCTTGAGCTGCAGACCTTCCTCAGCAGGATAAGAGATGCCAAAGAGGTGAGGAACCAACTTTCTTTTTGAATGCATCTTTGATAAAACATGAAATGCTGAAATTAAAGAAGAAACTGTGGGGGAAAAACACTCAAAATTACATATAAATAACATTACAAATAACATTGTTTTTGTGCAGTGATTTTTGGCTAGTCTTAGCATGAAAACATCAAAATTCAAGAGTCATTTAGAAACCAATGATTTTAAATAAATATCAGTTTTAGTTTAAACATTTTTTTTAATGATAAGTCAGTGTCCCTTAAATTGTTGTAAAACAGAGGGCTTGGCAATAGTGAGAATGTTTATTTAGATCCAAAATAACTTATTATATTTTAATGAAAGATTTTGAACTGGAATAATGTGCATTTAAGAATAATCACAATAAAATTAGGAACATGTATCAAGACAGCAAAATGGGTCATTTTTTTATGTCAACTTTTTCCTGCATCTCATTAGTGCAACTGTGGAAATGTATACTAAAAACATGTATTTTATAGAAAACATTAATTTATTCAAATGGTTATTTTCCGTGTTTTCTTTTAAATTACAATTTGAATATGTATTTTATGCATATACTATGTAGTGATTTTGCTTTCACCAGCCTAGAGAGGCAAAATAGTTTAGTGATTGGTACTCATGTCACCAATGACGTTATGATTTTTGGATCATTTGTCACTTAAGGTGCAGTTAGGAATACATCACATAAGATAGATTGGTGGGATATCCTGTAGAAACTCTTACTGTATTATCAACTCAAGGAAGACACAAGTGTAATGAAATAAATGTTATTAACAAAAGATAGACAAGAATAATCAACAACTACTAAATGAATACCATAAATGAAAAAGGAATAAAGTGCATAAGATTCATAAAATGTAAGTGATCATGTTGGATGTTGCTATGGCAGAGCTATGTTATCTTATGGAAAGATAAACTTGCTCCTCTGAAACAAATAAGATGAAGAACCTTATTATGCATCAAACAAATAAATTAACAATTATTTGTTATTAACTGCAATCAGCTATATAATATCTAATGTAAATTAGAAAATCATATACTGATAATATGAAATAATGCCACAGTCTCTGGAAGAGTTTTGGATAAGTGATATTTACGTTGTGGTGTATGCTAATTTACAATGTGGTTATGTTTTCTTATTTTTCATTAAGATTTGCTTAAGTGATGTTTGAACAGGATATTGGAAACTTATTCTTTGCAAAATATTTTTATATGCAAGGATGTGCTACTGTAAGTGCTCTATTCGAAGAGCTGGTAGTTGTTGCAAAGTGATATTTGAAGATTGTAAGCTCTGTTGTTTCTACTAGAAGGATGTAAAACCACAACCCATGTCTCTATTTTTATTTGACTTCTACCTACTGCATTTCATAGGTCATGTCACCGTGACCTAGTCCTGAACTTAATTCAGCTTAGGTAGGTGAAATATTTGACAATACGCAGGTAATGACATAATGGAAAAATTTGTTTGAGAGTTATCGATCAGACATAAGCATGTGATGCCGTAATAGGATGTAAGTCTCTAGTATATATATCATTCCATCTGGCTTTTCAGACAGCTTTTCCTTTTCTTCTGCTTGCATCACATGCTGCGAAGGCTTTTATCTTTAACTTCTGAGGACTATTATACTTAGATTTTTGATTAATCTCTTAGAGACTTTTTAGCAGAATATACTCAGTTTGGATTTTTGTATTCATTTGAATCTTTTCTTTTAATTGTAATATTTCACATTTAATCATCTGTAATTGTTACCACTTATGATTCATGATGATTGTTTTTAATAAAATATAATTTCATGAAAAGACTTTGCTTGGATCTCTCTTGCATCATGTTCTCTGTGATCGAGTGAGCAGTCCGGTGGTGGTGACTTCTTCCATTGGTTGTGCTGGTAACAATGTAGTGGGGAAATGAGCAGGAATCCATTTCAACAGCCTTGAACACAAAGTACTGTAGGATTCCGATCTCCTGGAGCACCAAAGGGTCTTAAGATCTGGAACAGACAGATGTGGCCATAGAGTAGGTGCAGAAGGTCCTTAGCCTGGAACGCACAGGCAGAAAGTACCTTGAAGTGAACATTGCTCGCCAGAGCTTAACCTTGTTGCTAATGTCTGTATGCCTTCTGCCTCTCTGGGCAATCTGCTTTGTCTCTCAAGGATGGAGACTTAGGATGTGCTGCTTCTGTTGTTGTCTCACTAGACGAAGATTCTGAATGCAGGGTATTTCTTTCCTCGTAGGCTGGAGGCTCAGAATGTGGTCGTATCTGTTGCTGCCTCAAAAGCTGAAGATTTGGAGCGTGGTCTGTTGACGTCTCTCCCTCACGGGTCAGAGACTCAGAACCTGAATGCAACTGTTACAGTCTCACCTTCACAGACCGGAGACTCAGAACTTTGTGTCTGTTAGTGTATCTCTCCTTACAGGACCGAGACTCAGAACTTTGTTTCTGTTAGTGTCTCTATCCTTACAGGACCGAGACTCATAACAAGGAGTGTCTTTTTTGTGTCTTTTGAGGAGATTGCAATTTGGCACTTCTCCATTTCCACGCAGTGATTGACTGTTTCCATTAGAGCAGGAGGGCACAGTGTGGCCCACCCTTCTTTTCTCCTGTGGAACTTGTTTGCATAGTCTGAACACACATTTAGAAAAGTGTCATTAAAGTTCTACCGATGCATTATTCACTTTCCAAACCACAACCAGAATACCTTTGGGAATGTTACAAACGCATTAAGTCCAATTATAATGTAAAAAGATTGAACTGTCATGCATGCATTCATTTGTCCATTAACTGCTGAGTTTGTGTCAGATGATGCACTACACATCGCTGTCACTGAGAATTCTTATTTCTCTGAATAAGTATAAGATAGGTGTGTGGTAGTTTGCCTCAGTTTAAGGTTTGAAAACATAGTTTTGGATGGATCTCTGTGATCTCTCTTTGTTTCACCAACTGCTGCTGCATCCTAGAGGTCCTAAGGAATTTTTATGGCCGTCACAGGCCAAAACCTTAGGAATCAGTTTCTAGGTGGGTGAAGGGCAGAAACTGCATTTTGACCTATGAGAAGTCCTGTCCTTCTCAGGCTTGGTGCCAGTGGTCTTCTTCTTACCCTCTAAGAGGTGTCTGGCTGTTGTCCTTAGTATCTTTATCTGATGGTGTTGGACAGTTTGCTTATGTTAGTCCACCAGGATCCAATTAAAATGTAGCAAACCTTTGTCCACTATTGTGGTCAGAGAGGGGCCCCGCCATAAACTGGGCCCTGGAATGTGCTGTTCACTACAACTTCGGCAGCATAGGATGTAAATAGGTAAATTTACATGCTTGTTTCAGTGTGGCCACACAAGCTTTAAACAGAACATTACCCATTCACATGGCACAATTTTACTCTTGTGCAAAGAAAAGAGTGCTCAAAATCTCAAGACACAATTCTGTTGTTCCTTGAAGAATGGAGTGTTTTTGACTCAGAAACTCAGTTTTAAACTTTATATCAGCAATGAAACCAAAATGAGTGGTTCAAAAGCTTCTAAATAAATCAGAGATGTTTTAACATGGGTAAATTAAATATCTTTGACAGTGTAAGGTGGCCACTTGATGTCCAGTGTAGTACTACCAACCAGGGGTGCGTTTCCCAAAAGCATCGTTAGCCAACTATGGTCGCAAGTTCCGTCGTTACCAGCATAGTTCAACGATTAGGTGTTTCCCGAA
>JAFVLL020026698.1:0-15969 GCA_021397915.2 Tor tambroides
CTGCAAACAGATGACAGGAACGTTAACATTATAGAAACTACAGAAAATGAGCCAGATAAGGCTGACACTATCCTACGCGGTACAGAAAACGAGGCCGATGCTATCGTAGCGTTATCAAAGTAGTGTATAAGTTATCATTAATGTAACTGTAACAGCAGGGGATTGTTGGCATATAAGAACAATGAGTGATTTCAATAAACAAAAAGTTAATATTATGTGACTTGTCTGACTATAACAGTAGCCTATATTGCCTTGCTCTACTTCGTCAACAAAAATAATTTCAAACAAACTCACAACTGAGGCGCTGCACATCTCCATTCAAACACAGCGTTGTTTCGTTTATGAATGAATCTGCGTTTTTAAAGGAATCTAGTGAGTCAATGATTCAGTTACCCATTCATAAAGACAGTCCCTGTGTCCCAATGTTCATACTATCCATCCTAAATAGTATCTGAGATTACAATAAGTGTGTCCCAAAGCATAGTATGTTGAAAAGAGTATGCCAAAAGTCCCCGGATGGGCTACTATTTCAGGTCAATTTTTGAAGCGTGGATCCGTGCACACTCTAATAGCTAAAATTGCCCACAATCCATTGCGCTTTGGCAAAGGATTCGGTCCAGAACTACAAACACGAATAAAATGCGTTGGAAAAACTACAAACGTGGCGGATGCACGCGATCGAGAGAGAGGTATGTTTACAAAAAGGGGTTTGAGTTACTAATAATAATCAACATTTAACCTGGTAAAAAATATTTATTTATAGTTATCCGTGTTATATTTCATCTGCAACAGCAATGTGAACTTTTATAAACATCCATTTGTTCATTAACTTTTAAATGCATCATTACGCAGAAAATATGAGCCGAGTTCTCCGCATGAAAGACCCGCGACTGACGGATCAAGATGATTGACAGGCCAGTTTACAGTGACAGGGTGCGTGTAACAGGTGCGACAGAGTGGTCCAGTAAAGATGCAGTTGTGTGACGTGATAGTATGTCCCAAAGCTTGCCTACTTTTCTACTACATACTCAAAAGTGTGTACTTTTTCTTCACCAAAAGAGTACATACTTTAAGGGCGCAGTATAAGTAGGCACACTGGGACGCAGCAAGTCACTTGCTTTGTTCCTGAATAAATCAGCCGTTCGAACGAATCAACTGAATGAATGATTCAGGGATAAAATCAGTAATTGCTGCCACCTAATGGCAGTTTTAGTTTCATTTTTAAAGTGTCATTTCAGTTATTTAAATCATTGAATATTTCTTTATTCAAAATTTTACATTTAAAACATTAATCTCTCTGAATTTATGAATTTAATTTCACTCATGCCACCTCTGAGCATCATTAAATGTATGAAATATACCTACAAGCTACTTTTGTGTTCTTCTGTGCCACCTCTGTAGTGCAAATTAATTTTGTTAATACTTATTTTATTTGATCGGTAACTTATTCTTATTCAATTGTTTTAATAAGAAATTTTGAAAAATAAAAATAAAAACAGAGAAAAATACACTTGAATTTGACATAAAAGATAACATACATCCAATAAAGTTAGAAAAAAAAATCCCCCTGTAAATCACTTTAAGGAGTCCAATATTACTTCGTAATAGGAAGGCTAATTTTTGTTATTGGTCAGAAGGTGCCCCTGATTTTTTTCTTACTGTGCTCCTATTTTTATTTATTTTATTTTATTTTATTTTTTAATTAGCAGCACAAGTGATCCTAAAAATAAATGTAAGCATAGAGCCCTGTTTAGTGAGTGTGGTGGTGCTTATGGGGTGTTGCTCTGGGATGGGTGAGTATGAGGCTGGGAGGGAAAAATCACAGTATACTCACTACAAAAAACTAGACTACCACTGCCTCATAGTACTCAGAAAACAGCAGCAGAATTTTTTCTCGAGAGATTTGAGTTCATACCCAACGGTCAAAGCTCTGTTAGGAAGAGCTGTGTGCCAAAAGGATCGAATTTGTTAAAAAAGGTACAACTTATGTCTTAAAAACTGTTTATGGCAGTATGAAACAATGCATGTGTGTTATCAGTAAGCGTTCCCTGTTTGTTTGATTTATTTTTTGTCAGGATGTTGTAATTTGTAATGTGATATAAAGCAAATGAACTCCTAAAGGCTGTAAAAGATTTAAATTTACAGGGGAGACAAACTGTGGTGTTTTACACCAAGAGAAACTGTTTTTAAGAAAAAAGAATGGCTTAGGTGTTTTTAAGTTGAACAGATGCTTCATTGTAATTGGTCATTCCTGTAATTGTATTTGGTTGATGCCTGTGATTGGCTGTGAAATTGTTATACAAATTTAACCCATTTCTTCACCCGTGACCTGTGTATCTGCAGGATCGAGATATACCAGAAATAGTGCTTCCTTCCCGTCAGACAGACATGTCTCTCAAGCGCACGAAGAGAGATTGGGTTATTCCTCCTATTAATGTGGCAGAAAACTCGAGAGGACCTTTCCCAATGGAGCTCGTCAGGGTAAGATCAACATTTACACACAATTATAGAAATATCATATGACCTCACAAACTCCATACGTACACACATACACACATTACACCATGGTAACACTAAATATTTTTTTATAAATATTAATATTAGTGGTGTCAAAATTAGCGCGTTAACGCATGCGATTAATTTTTTCTGATTAATGCGTTAAAAATATTTAACGCAATTAACGCAGGGGCGGGGCTAGGGTTGGCCACCCCATTCGCAACTGCTGCCTCTGTCTCTTTTTTCTTGAAAAGGATTGCATTTATTTAGATGCAGAATGTCTTTATGACCACATCAAACGAGAGACGTTTCAGACGCACTCTAACGTCGCCTCCGCGCCAGGCGCGAGTCAAATGAGCGCGGAAAAGATACTGTGCTCGTAGCGCGCGCTCTTCAAATACACGCACAAAGGTGCCGGCGCGCGCTGTAGCCTGTATCATTTCATATCAAACAGCGAAAGAAACTACGTGCATGCAATGTCCTAGTTATGCCGTCAGTTAAGGCATGAAGTTACCAAAAAAGGCGATTAAAGATGCCTTAAAACTGCGTGCATGTGAGCAATATGTTATATATGTGTCACATTTAAGAACATGTCTCTGAAATGGTTTTAAAAACTGTCCTGAGGCAGCCCAGCACTGTCTCCCTCATCTAAAAAACCCGATTCAACTCGTCCGCTCATTAGTAAGACTTTAAGACCTGAAGTGGGTCAGAAAATGTAAAGAGAGTTGTGAGAAAATAATACTCATGTCAGATCCGCGTCACGCTCAGCAGCAGCAGCTTTTAAAGCTATAGCAGGCAAATAAGCTAATAACCAGCTGCTGTGATGTCTATAATCCAAGAAACAAAGAAAAAAAGAGGAAATCAATAACTTTTATAGCTTTAAGGGGTTCATCTATATTTAATTTAGAATTTAGTGTTTGGTAAGTATTCATTTTCTGTATATTTCTGCTGAAGGGCACAAGTAGCTAAATATGTAATTTATTATAATAGGTTCATGTGATGATTGTTTTAAGTTCACTTAAATTATAAGTTAAGTCTAATAAAAGTTCAAATTTATAGATCTAAATTATACTGTAATGCTGACTGGCTACAGTCAATGGTTAAATATTCAGGGGAAAAACTATTTTATAGAGACATCAGTAGTACTGATATCAGTGATGCTGGCCTTCAATCGTAAAAAAGATGCCATTAAAGAAATATTAAAAATGTACTGTCTTTATGTTGTTTGTACATTGTACATTTGAAGATTGAAAGCGAAATTATTGCAATATAAAAATATATTTAAAAACTTTAATGTTAGGTGGAATTAATCGCGATTAATCGCGATTAATTTTAGAAAAATGTGTGATTAATTAGTTAATTTTTTAAATCGATTGACAGCACTAATTAATATACATGCATATGAATGAATCTTCTGTGATGTTAGGGTAAAGCATGTGTTAATATGGTATCAAAATGGTCTCTTTTTATTTGTTCTGCCTCTGAAAAGACTTTTTCATGACTGATCTCACATCAGCCATTGGTTAATATTGGTTAATATCAACTAATGTCCAAATATAGTTGCCAAGCAGCAATTCAGTCAGTGTTTTAGGCTACTGATAATGCAGCCCTTCTGCAATCTTGCCAACTGTTAATGCAATAATTGAATATTGGCTAATAGCAATAATATCAACTAGGATATGTTTGAAAAGGAGTGCCACAATTTGGATACTGTATGTAGAGCTGATCTGCAGGGAGAACTTGACCATCAGCCTCCCTCAGTAATCTCAAAGGGGTGTGTGTGTGTGTGTGTGTGTGTTTGCTGTTGGTGTTTCAGGAGAGAAACAGTCCACTGAAAACTCACATTCAGATCTGACCTCATTCTGAAGTCTGACCATCTAATGAATTCACTGGAGGAAATCATGTCCTCCTCAGCTTTAAACATTCTGTTTCAGGAAAAATGTTTCATTGCAAAAGTACAATGCTTGAGGTTCAGGCAATGACATGTTTGTGTTGTGCTCTCTGCTGTGGTGTAGATTCGCTCAGATAACGATGAGAAGGTGAGTTTGCGTTACAGCGTGACGGGTCCGGGTGCTGACCAGCCGCCCACTGGAGTCTTCTCCATTGACCCCATCTCAGGCCTCCTGACGGTCCTCAAGCCCCTGGACCGCGAGCACCTGCCCAGGTTCAACGTGAGTTCATCACAGCCCATCTGTTCTGCTCTTTAAACTCTAGATCAGGGCTATTCAATTGGCGGCCAGCGGGCCCAGTCTGGCCCGCCAATCATCTTCATCTGGCCCAAGGAAGAGTGTGCAAGTTGTACATTCGCCTTGAATTGTTCTTGCACTCATTAGTTTGTCCACAAGGTGGCAACACTGGCCCGGGCCAGCCAAAAAGAAAAGGGAGAGACACAATGATAGTCTACCGGAGCCCGCAACGTCAATAGATGGCAGCGTTGACAAGTGCTTATGTGAGGGAGATATGAGATATCCACAATTCTAACGTTGGTTTAAACAAGTTTAAAGACAGTGTTATCGGTCATAACTTCTGGCGAGAAATAGCGCCGACACTGGACGAAGATTTTTTTATCAAAGCAGGAATAGTTTCAAAATTTGCGTGTTTGGCTGTAACTTTACTCATAAGCTGAGCCGCTTCAGACAAGTGCGCCAGCGCTTCAACGGACAAAACCACACACAATGATGTAAAAATACATGGTTTTAGTGAGTTACCTCATAAACACAGTCTTAACTTATAAAATCCTAAATGACCTTAAAGAGTTGGGAGAAAATTGGATATGTGTCAGATCCGCGTCATGTGCATCAGGTTTTATTAAAGAAACAGCGCTGCTTTTAATGTGAAACCTGCTGCAGTCTGTGATTGATGTAAATGTTAAAAATTATATCATAACATTTCAATTATACTGTAATAATTAATGGCTAAAATTAAAGGAAAAAATGGATTTAATAGAGGAAACAGTAACATTATTTGTATCAATGATACTTCTTTGTTAATAATAGGCTAGTAAAAAGATGCCATTAAACACATATTTAAAATATACCATCTTAATGTTGTTTCTGTATTAATTTTTATTTCAGTGTGAAAATATGACAACACAAATATATTAATATTCATTTAGTCACATTTTTTTTTATTAATTACAGAAAAAATGTGTGATTATTTTTTTTAATTGAATGGCAGACAGCACTAATGTTAACCTTTTATAGATGTTACTGTTGGTAATATTAGTTAATTTTACTGCTGAATATGCATTTAAATTTAATTTCCAATTTTATAGGCCCCCCCAGAAAAAGATCGGGACGGCCCCCTTCAAATGTTCAATTCGATAATCCGGCCCTCACATGAAGTTAATTGAATAGCCCTGCTCTAGATGATCTTTTGTTTTTAAGAATGCGCTATGTGAAAGTCCTTCTAACTAAAATAACTGTCCGCATTTGACTGTATTCAGCAATGGGTTCAGCTGAAGCATTTCCATCAGCATTTCACAGTAGTGTTAGAGTTGCAGTATTGATCTCTCTCTCTAGACGTCTCTTTTTAACACTGAGTAATAAAACAGACTCCTGGGCTGATGGGAAAGAGTTATTTAAAAAAAAACGTTTGATTTTAAGAACTGTAAAAAGGGCAGAATATGCAAAACTACACATTTTCAAAATCTTAAGCCCTATATTATTTAGCTGAAATAGATTCCTGTCACTCAGACACTGATCAGAAGTGTTTTTAAGGGATTTTTAACGTCGTTTGGAATGGGGACATCAATGAATCCAGAGAAAAATGTGTCACTTTTTTTATCAGCACAACTGTTTTCAACATTGATAATAATCAGAAATGTTTTTTGAGCAGCAAATCAGCATATTAGAATGATTTCTGAAGATCATGTGACACTGAAGACTGGAGTAATGATGCTGAAAATACAGCTGCAGATCACAGAAATAAATTACAGATTAACAGATATTCACATAGACAATATTTTACATTGTAATAATATTTCACTTTGTTTTTCTGCTGTATTTTTATTTAAATAAGTGCAGCCTTGGTGAGGAGAAGAGACTTCTTTCTAAAATATTCAAAATGTTTCCTTTGAAAATCCTTTGAATGTTGGTGTACATTTCAAATTGTACATTTCATTTTGGTCTGATGTATTTAAATAAATGTGGTGTTGTCATAAAGTCAGTGAGCACAGTAATAATAATCTACTCATCTTTCTACATTGAAGTATGTGTTATGCATGCGCTGCATTTATTGATTTATTTATACAGTACTCTGTGTGTTATGGCATCAGTTGAGGGCTCACGCTGTGGATCTGAACGGTAATCAGGTGGAAAACCCTGTTGACGTCATAATCAATGTTATTGATATGAATGACAACCGACCAGAGTTCATCCAGCAGATCTGGAACGGAAGTGTTCCTGAAGGCTCTAAACCAGGTTAAACCATTTCACATGAGGAGTTTTCAAATCAATAAAACTGGATTTTGCTGAGTGTATATTTTTTGTCTTATTATATTTTATCTTTGATTTATATAGGCACATCAGTAATGACAGTGACGGCGGTGGACAAAGATGATCCCCAAACTCTAAACGGCCAGCTGCGCTATAAGATTGTGTCTCAGAATCCCAACATTCCCAGTCCAAACATGTTTACCATTAACAACAAGACGGGAAGCATCATAACTGTTGCTGCTGGCCTCGACCGAGAGGTACGGCAATCCATCTATCAAAACATATATATATATATATATATATATATATATATGACCCAAAACATCATCAGATTTTCACACAAGTCCTGAAAGTACACAAAGACAACCCAATCAAACAAATGCGACAAAAATGTATACTTTGTCATTTACAGTGTTACATATTTGTCAGTGGCAAAAAGTATGTGAATCTTTGCTTTCAGTATCTGGTGTGACCCCCTTACACGTCTTGCTTTTCGAGTGATCTTTGTTGGTGGAGCACTCTTGGGGAGGGTAACAGTAGTCTTGAATTTCCTCCATTTGTACAGAATCTGTCTGACAAACTCTTTAGAGATGGTTTTGTAGACTTTTCTAGCCGGATGAGCAACAGCAACTCTTTTTCTGAGATCCTCAGAGATCTCCTTTGTTTGTACCGTGATACACTTTCACAAACATGATCAGACTTTGATAGATCCCTGTTCTTTATATAAAACAGGGAATGCACTGACACCTGATAGTCATCTCACTGACTGAAAACAACTCTGAACAGATGGACTCTAATTTCACCTTCAAATTAACTGCTAATCCTAGAGATTCACATACTTTTGCCACTCACAGAAATGCAATTTTGGATCATTTTCCTGAATAAATGAACGACAAAGAAAATATTTTGTCTCATTTGTTTGATTGGGCAAAAATCTGATGATGTTTTGGGTCATATTTATGCAGAAATATAGAAATCATCTTTTGTCAGGGTTTTCATATAGAACCCAATCACAAGCAAGCTTCTAACTAATAAAAATAAAAAGAATAAGAATAAGAATAAAAAGATAAGTATGAACGGCAGGATACTTCAACTGTAAGAAGTCCCTGGCAGTTTATCTGAGCTTTATCACAAGCTGATTTCTGGAGCTCATCCACTGCTGACAGCAAGCCTAAGAAGTTTAATCACAATAGCTTAAAGGATGCGAACACTTTCATGAATCCAGAAATTTACATCAGACCAGCTTAACAAACAATTCACACAGAAATTCATTCTGCCTTTGTTTTGTGAATGAAGACCATAGACTATACACACACACACAGGGGTAAATGACAAACACAGCTGAGAACAGTCTGACAGTAATGAGGGAAACAGGAGCAGGAAGCAGAAACAAACTAAAAGTCCACATAACCAAACAAGAACACAAATACATTATTAGATTGTGCAACATGACTGATTCCTTCAGACTACTGGGGAGCGCAAATCAATTACAAAACAATTAATTTAATTCATTTACCATGAACATCACCATGGAAATTCAGCAGAAATCGAACGGAACTTTTTAAGCTCCATCTTACATAATTAGTAAATTAGTAAATAAGACACAGGTGCAAACTGAACGTTTGGGGCCTGAGAGCAAAACGCTTTTCTGTATCCATTTTCTGAAATGTATACGTTTTCATAATATTCACCTTTGACCATGTTCTGTTGGATTTATGAGTTAAATGTGAACATTGACGTTGTGGTTTCTCTCTGCAGAAAGTGCCTCAGTACACACTGATTATTCAAGCCACTGATATGGAGGGAAATCCCATGTATGGTCTTTCTAACACAGGCACTGCTGTTATCACCGTCACAGACGTCAACGACAACCCTCCGGAGTTTACCTCTGACACCGTAAGATTATACACACACACTCACTCACACACACACACACACACACACACACACACACACAGAGACACACTCACACACACTCTCACTCTTCTACAACTGACAAAATACACAAGTAAGGTGCACTTTAATAAATGCTAATGAATCTAAAATACATAAGCGTTAATAAAGAAAAAGTAATAAATATGGCACACTGTCTAATGTCAATTGGTAGGGTGTTGCTAATTCTGACAGCTCTTATAAAGATGGCTGAGCGACCAAAATCTGTGACTCTATATTTTACTTCACAATCAGTTCTTGGTGAAGCGCTTGTTTGTCCGGCAGTGCCTTCCAGGAGCGCTGTGGGTTATTTTTGCTGTGCTGTACCACACTGGATTAAAGCGACAGTGTATTGTTTGCATTAAAATATGCATGTATTGACACGAAAACGTAGTAATTTCACCATAGGTTAATATAATTTAAAGTCTACTGTGTTTCGTGGTCAACGCATGGCTTTTCGTCCAAAAGCAAGAAAAACTACCCCTTTCCTCACATTTAGATAAACAAATTGACATAATGGATTGCACTCGTCTCTTTGAGGAGGTGGAAAAACACAAAGTTCTTTATGACTCAAAGGCTTTCTAGTATAAAGGTTTGTAAATAAAAAAAAAGACGAGAGTCATCTGTTTTTGTCTGTTTAAATGCTTTGCCACTTGCTTGAGCAACTGAAGTTATAAATCTAAATAGAAGCCTTATGAATTGAATAATACATTGTTTAATTTGCTTTTATATGCGACGTTTATGAAAGACTGCAGAACTGTTACTGTTCTGTGTACAAAGAGAATCGAAATGCTGACAAACCATTTTCGGTAAAAAAAAAAAAAAGGATTTGAAATAAAAATAATGAATATATGTTGTGTTTGTGGTATAGGCCTTATGATCTACAAACATGTCGTGTGAAAGCACAGTGAGCTCGTGGTGCTGCTTCTCCGCATACACACTGCGAACACAGTATGTGTGACCCTGTGAGACTCAGGACAGCCGTCATTTGCTTCGTGTCAAGCCATTGCTTGACTGCTGCCTTTGATACGGTCTCACACGAGGTACTTCTTGACAGGTTGGCTTCTATTGGGATCACTGGCACTCCTTTGTCTTGGTTTAGGTCGTATCTTGCTGGACGCACTCAATGTATTCAATTAAAAAGTTTTAAATCTAGAACATCTACAGTCACCACTGGGGTTCCCCAGGGTTCTGTTTTGGGCCCGCTTCTTTTTATTATTTATATACTCCCGCTTGGTTACATTTTGAGGAAACATGGTGTTCATTTTCACTGTTATGCTGATGACACCCAACTTTACCTGTTTGCCAAACCCACTGTTTCTTTTCCACCACCATCTTTATCCAGCTGTCTAGTTGAAATTAATGATTGGCTTTCGGCTAATTTGTTGAAGCTAAATGGTAACAAAACTGAGGCCCTACTTGTTGGCACTAGATCTGTTTTGTCTAAATCTAATTGTTTTTCCTTGTACATTGACAGTAATGCAATCTCTCCTTCCTCACAGGTTAAAAGTTTGGGTGTTATCATGGATAGTACACTATCCTTTGGAACTCAAATTAATAATATCACGCGGACTGCATACTTCCACTTACGTAATATTAATCGTCTCCGTCCCTTTCTCTCTACCAATAATACAGCAGTTCTTGTTCACGCATTAGTTACTTCGCGTATAGACTACTGTAATGCTCTTTTCACTGGTGTTCCGTCTAAATTGCTACATAAGCTCCAGTTGGTTCAGAATTCTGCAGCTCGTGTTCTTTCTAGAACATCTTCTACTGAGCACATCTCTCCAGTTCTTCAGCAGTTGCACTGGCTGCCAGTAAAGTATCGAGTTGATTTCAAGATCTTGCTACTCACTTACAAGGCACTTCATAATCTTGCACCTCAATATCTTAATCAACTACTTCATGTTTATACCCCTTCACGTGCTCTTAGATCCTCATCTTCAATTTCTCTTGTGGTACCTCGGATTCGACTAACTATGGGTGCCAGATCTTTTAGCCATGCTGCCCTCCGCCTATGGAATTCCCTTCCCCTTTATATTCGCAATAGCGTTTGCCTGGTGACTTTTAAAACACGTCTTAAAACATATCTTTTTACACAGGCTTTTTTATAATATGTATTGAGTCTCGGCTGCACTTTCCTGTATATGCCTGTATATGTTTGTTGTGTATGCAGTGATTTGTATTTTTTGCATTTTTATTTTTATTTTATTGTTTGCTTGTGAGGTGACCTTGGGTGTTTTGAAAGGCGCTTTAAAATAAAATGCATTATTATTATTATTATTATTATTATTATTATTATTCCATACTCAACAGCGGTTTGCCCGTTCGCTGAGAGTAATGATGCTAATGGTTGAGAAGCAGAAATTTGGCCCTTAGTTGCTGCAAGTCATTTAATAATCAAACAGTTGGTTTTCTGATCAGGTGGGAATTATGGAGAGGGTCAAAACAATGCAAATATGAAGTATTAGTCTATAGGCACCTTATAATGAAACTAAAGCTGAATCAAGGACATTTTTGCAAATGTAGAAATCCTGGCCAGATGAAGAAGAGGTCCATTGACTAATAATGCAGTATCAGCGTGTGATATATGAATAATGACATTAAATGATCTCTGTTTTGTGTCTGTCACGTACATTTGTTATGTTATGCAGTTCTTTGGCAAGGTACCAGAGAACCAAGTCAACGTTATTGTGGCCAACCTGACAGTAACAGATAAAGACCAGCCCAACACAGGAGCGTGGAAGACCATCTACAAGATAACAGCCGGTGACCTTGTGGGCCATTTCTCTGTGCCCACTGATCCCATTTCTAATGAAGGCCTGGTGACTGTTGTCAAGGTAGGAAAATACTGGGCACTGTCACATTTGAAAGAACACACTTGTGAATCACCTACACTTCACAAGAAGGTGATCTAAATTTAAGCCTGCAATAAAAAAATTGCTGAAGGTTTTCTGAATGGACAATTCCATTACGTATCTTTGCTAGATGGCTCCCTCTAAAAACAAAAAAACAAGTCATCTGCAGCTTTTACTTACCACTGTGGTACATGCAGTCTGAAATTCCATTTCCAATCAAAGCATGCAGCTAATGCAAACAGTGCTTCATCTGTGACAGACTACGCTTGACAATGTGGCAGAAAGACCAATACACAAATCACCAGTTCAGCTATGGCAATGGATAGCCACAGACCAGTTCATATTGTGGAGGACGAAAGGTTGCAAGACGTTATAATGATCACATCTATCGATTCAACGAGTTTCCCTTGGTCATAACAAGAATAGATGAGCTGCTTTGCACGTCTTCAGCGTTCTCTGCAGAACTGTATGTTTGACAGTGTACTATAGTACAGAACAGTAACTGGAGATTTTACACAGTCCACTAAACACTTCACACAACATCAAGCTGCAGATGGACAAAAGGAGGAGTCACTCATAAAAGATGTGTTGACCAGGTGGAATTATGCTCTGCAGAGAAACCAACAACTACTGAGAAAGGCATTGACCCTACAGACATCCGATATGACTGTGCAAACACCGGCCGAGCGGGAACAACTGCAGAGACGATGCTGGAGCCTGCAGGCTGTTGTGTGTTAGTGATTACAACAAGTTCCTCACAGCAGAACATGGCTGAAGATTGTACAGCTCGACCGATAGTGGATTTTACTGATACTGATATAGCTAGATTGGACCATATTGGCCGATACCGATTAATCAACCGATAGTTTTTAAAATGGATACTGAACGAAAACTAAAATAGTGTTTTACTGTTAAAAAAAAGTACTGAACCATAATTTGTAAATAAATAAAAATATTAATGTTATTATATTAATCATTGATGTTAGTAAATGTAAATGTTAAAATTAACACTCTCTAACAAGGAACAATACTTATACAGCTTTCATTAATCTTAATGTTACAAATGGACTCTTATTGTAAAGGATTACCATTTCATTTCAATAGTCAGGCTTAAAGATGGCCAGCCTTAAATATCTACTCAAAGGCCATAGCATTCAAATTACATACATAAGGATATTGTATGTATTCTCTCACACATTATTTACTTCTATTTAGAACACTTGATTTATATCTTATCAAAATAACAAAATATGTTAGTCACACACTGGGCAAAATCACAGCGCTGCGCAGACAACTCACCGGTATCACACACTTTGGATGTGTCGCGTTCAATTAAAAGTGCGCTCTAAAACAGTTTATTTAATCACCAAACAAGCAAAAGTTTAGTTCAAGAATAACCAATGTGGCATAGATGAGTTTGAATTTTGGTGTTTAAAAAAACAGAGCAAACGGAAAGAGAAGGCGTGATCTATATAATAGCTTTCTATATGAAGCATACAGAGTTTATTAGAGCCACAGAAAGACAAACGTTTTGCTGAAAAATGCACAATACGCAATCTTCCAGCCTAGGGTGAAGTCATTATGTACATTAGCAATGATTTTGGAAAAATATAATGTAATTTAATGGAAAACTATGTGAATGGCATTCTGTGACTTGGGAGGATTTTCTGTCGGCTGCATTTAATCCTGAATCTGAAATTTCCCGCTCTGTGTAGTGCGCAGCCTCACATGTCAAAACAAACAGCACGAGGTGTCAGCGATTTCCACCTTTAGAGGCTGCTCTCGCACTGTATAATGATAGCCTTCTCAGACACTCCAGCAGCTGACGCATCCCGGAAAAACTGTTGGCATGGGTTTTGGCCGATAACCGATAGTTCCAGCAAAAAGTTATCGGTGCTGATCTAGAAGATTGTCACAGCACTTCATCCTGCCTTTAAGGAGCTGAAGTGCCTGATAGATCTGAGAGCTGAAGTGTGGGGTTTGATCAGTAAGGATGGGAGGACTGGACAGTAACTGGCTCAAGCAACGCATTCTGAGCCACCAAAGAAAAAAGCAGCTCTCTTAACTGATTCAGAGACTGACTGAGGAGGAAGAAGAGGACTCCATTGAGATCCACTGACATCAGCACGGAAGACAGGTCCAAACATGCCACATCAATGCCGTTTGAGAGGTTGTTTCCATATATGGGCATTTTGTGTAGAGCTGTCCTTTCATCTGAAAACATACACTGTGTCTAAGCAGCTGGCTCACAATCTCCATACTTTTTCTCTTGAATGCTTCAAGTATGCTGAGTATTGGCAGGTTATATGGACTGCATGATGCATATAACTGTGTGCAATTCAAAGCTGTAATTACATTGTCAATCCAAACCAAATTGTATGTGTAGACCGTTTGCACAAAGCCATCGGAGCAGGTTTACATGTAAGAAAAGCACACATAATTGAACAGAATAATCAAGTGAGGGATGCTGAGTTTAGCGTAATTCGTTATGTGTTCAAACTAAGTGACAGAAGTGTACAGATCACGAATGTCAGGATCACAGCTCCATGAGCTGAACACACATAAGTTATGAGCACACGACAAGGTAAATGAAACCGAAAGAGAGTTTCTTGTCATTCCAGCCATATACAGTGGAACAACGTGCCATTTTACTAGGTGTGCAGAGCATTTCATAAAAATTGCATTAACATTATAAGGACAGATGGTGAGTGATATAATTAATTTTTTTGTGTAATTGCTGTTTGCTTACAAAAAGACAAGACCAAGAGCACATGGTCAGGAATTAGAAAAACCATTCGCTCTCAGACACAAAACACCAAACCAGGGCACGAGCGTCATGACGCCAGCTATTAGACATAAACTCTCAGAAGTGGCAGAACTATGGCAAGAATAGAATGTAATATTCCAAATTTTAGATGGACACAGAATACATTGCTGATTGAATTCATTTTATTTAACTTTCTTTTCCATTTTTATTTCAGCCCATTGACTATGAGATTAACAGATCATTTGTGCTGACAGTGGTGGCACTAAATGAGGTTCCTCTTGACAAAGGCATCCGTCTGCCCCGTCAGTCCACGGCCACCGTCTCTATTCGTGTCACTGATGTCAACGAGAGCCCGTATTTCGAGCCCAACCCTAAAGTGCTCCGACTGCAGGAGGGCATTCAGGCCGAGTCTGAGATCACTACCTTCACCGCTCAGGATCCAGACCGCATTGAGCAGCAGAGCCTCAGGTGCACACAAACCGCTGACACAAAACATCAGTCAGAACACAAATGACATGCGGTACTTGAGGAGAATTAACAACACATACTGGAGAGACAAAGAACTGTACACCTCCTTTAAGAGATCATTTGGAACAATTATAGCTGTGTCCAACCAATCATATTTAAGGACCAACACTAACTTTTGAATAAAACAGTAATATAAAATAAATGTAATGAATATAAATCTTATGTAACCTTGATTTTAGTGTATCATAACATTTTTACTCTCTTCTTAGGTACAGCACACTGTCTGACCCTGCGAACTGGCTGAGAATTGATTCCATAAGCGGACGTATCACAACCATCGCTGTTTTAGACAGAGAGTCTCCGTTTGTTCAAGACAATATCTACACGGCTATGTTCCTCGCCATTGACAGTGGTACGTTTGCTGACTGACAAAATGACATTTTTCTTCTGTTTGTGTATTTCTTTATGTGCTGTTATAGGACTGTCTATATGACGTGGGAATTAGAAGAGCCGGTACTAGGGTGACCACCTGGCAATAGATCTGTTCACAGTAGATGTGATTTTGTGGGACAATGGACATGTGTGAGACAGATACGTTTACTACTGTTATGCTTTGTAAATACTGATTTACATCTGTTGTCATATGCGCTTATTTATGTTTCTGAGCGCACACATGTAAGCAAGAGAAAGCATGTCCGTTTTGTGTGAGAGTGAAGAAAGTCCACCTGCAAGAGAAGAGATTTGTGCTCGTGCATTTTGATGCACCCTCGCTTTACAATAATGCGCTCTAGAATTTGTCATTAAATTAATGCCATAGGAACCACCTGTTGGAAACTTTTTTCCTCGTCGAAGCAGAGACCAGGAGACGTTGGGATATCTTTCAAACAGAAGTTACTCTTTATTGAGAACTCGCTGTTCGTCGCTGCAGTCATCCAAGTCTGACTATATTTCAGCACAGTACAGTTTATACCTTTCAAGGGGGAGGGATACATAGAGGTGGAGACAATCTAAA
>JAFVLL020026699.1:0-17167 GCA_021397915.2 Tor tambroides
CTGTGGACCCTTACCTCTCTAACTAAACCGGGATTTCAGCAGTGGACGCGTTTGTGACTCGTTATTACAATGATAACGGTACGTACTGCTTTTTTTATTCTGCATGTTTTGATGTGTACTGCTTACACAAATGTAGCAAATACATTCCTTATAAGCTTTTAATCGAAAAACAGTTATCTATCATCGATGCTTGAGGCTTAGACCTTCAGAATGATATATAGTTTGTCAAGATTAACTTTGTCCCGCTTCATTTATTTTATTCCAAAACAATGACGTGCAAACAAAGAGCGTTCGGTGCGGGTTAACAGGTTAACCAAAGTTATGGACTGCAGCTTTAAACAAAATATAAAATTCTTCTTGTATTAAGCCACGTTAAGCTCGATTTTCTATGGGGAAGAAAATGCTTATCATGCAATTCAGATCATATGGGTTCATCTGCTTGCATGTACACAGAATCATTTTTAATTTCTATAGCATATTTGGTCTTTTTTATCACCGTCTTCATTAAGCCACGTTGTCTTTATGGGAGGAAAATGCTTCTGTTCATATTCTGGGTTTACCTGCTTTCATGTACAATTTATTAATAAACCGTATACCGAATTCTGCCTTTTTATACCAGTCTTAGTCCATTAAGCAATTTCTTTCTATGGGGGATACACTTAACCTGCAATTTACCGGCTTACATTCATATTCTGGGCTATTCTGCTTGTCTGTATGCTTTATTCAGAAGGTGTTTACTGAATTTAGTCCTCCAGTGTTTTACATTAAGCATTTTAGAAGGTCCCAAAACCGTGCCTTGATAAGCATGCACTGACTATTTCGTCCAAGTTCAAAATAAAACTCTGTGAACCTTTCCATTGTGCACATATGGAGCTGTATGAACCACGACAATCTGTAAAGTAAACAGGAAATAGTGTCCGAACTCAACTGGTTTTGCGAGAGAACGCAAAAATTTTGTGAGAGAACACAAATATATTTGCAAGAGAATGCAAAAGTTTTGCGGGGGAACGCAAATATCTTTGCAAGAGAATGCAAAAGTTTTGTGAGGGAACACAAAAGTTTTGTGAGAGAACTCAAAAAATCTGGAAAAAAAAAATTTCCACCCACTCCAAATTTTTTCACTCACTCTAATTTTTTTCCACCACCATGGTCCCTTTAGGGACTCTGTAGATAAATGATACAGACTAACAATAGTCTTATCATTTTCTAGGCACATTACATTTTAAAGAAATAAAAAAAACTATTTAAATATGAATTAATGATAATTTATAATAAGTAAATATGCTTTAAAATTAATTAAATATATAAAATAAATTATTACTACTTTGGAAAGTTGTCTTCTTGACTTTATTCGGACAGTAGATCAGAAAACCGTCAGAAAGCAATGGGGAGATTCAATCGACCTGGATTCAGACTCGGGTCACCCTCTGGAAGTGGTGGTGTGCAAGATGTTGGAAAACATGAGCTACCCTCCAGGCCTCTTTTCAGCACATTAATCAAGTTCTAGAGAAATAATACGCAAATAATTTTCATTGTGCATCTGGTGAAGTTGCTGAAGGGGATTAATTACAGTAGGCTCTGTTTATGATACTCAAAGAAAGAATAACTCACAAAGAATAAGTGCTAGTTAAAACATCCAAACAATAAACCTTAACACACAGTCCATCAATTCTGTCAATAAATTTGCTATGCCCAGCTTCACAGGTGTTTATAATTATGTTATTGCATCATTTGTAAGGTGCAGCTGGCCAAGTTTTTCTTTAAAAGCCTTTCTATACTTTTAACCAATTAGGTAGCTGGTAACACATCCATCCACAATTATTAGCGCTCAGAACACTAATTATTGAGTCAGGCTGCTGGGTATTGTTCAGCAGCTCTAACTTATTTAGATTGCATCTTCATATTTTTGAATTTCTATAGCTGTTAATAACTATCATGAATTATCAACTGGGATGTATATTGATAAAGACGGATGAAGTTCAGTGTGGACTGTACATCTTCATCATTTAATCTTTTATGTGATACCAGGTCCTTCTGCAAATATCTCGTCAACATGGAGCAGGAGTATCATCCTTTTTTCGGGAGGACTTATTTAAAATCTTATTCTGTATTTTCATTTGCAAAGCCTATAAATATTAAATCACCTGGATAGGCATGAAATTTCGATAAGACTTTATTTTATGGTCTCTTAACTAGATGCTTATTAGCATGCATATTACCAGAATATTAGCCATTTATCAGTAGCAATTAAGCACATATTAATGCCTTATTCTACATGACCTTATTCTACATCCCTAATCCTTCCTAATACCTAAACTTAACAACTACCTTACTAACTATTCATAAGCAGCAAATTAGGAATTTTGTGAGGGAAAAGCCATAGTTAATAGTGAATAAGTGTTCCCTATTCTAAAGTGTTACCGAAATTTCTTGTATAGACAGTGAAGTGTTGATTTCTCTTAAAAGACATCAGCATTGGGGAATGTTGGAGTCCACCAGTGCAGTTAAGGCCCGGGTATACTTCACTTTCCGCGTTCCGTTCCGTCTCGCGCACAACCGCGTGCAGCTTTCAAAGTATACTCAACCGCGGATGAGTGCGGACGGATGAGCTCGACACATGCGCAGTACCACCTACTTGACTTGCGCTGTCTCAACATTCACCTCGCGCATGTGCTGTTGTACGCAGACCGTCCGCGCGGTCTCAAAAAATTGCCTGCACGCGGACGGGGTGCGCGGCTGTCCTGGTGACGAAAATGACATAATGCGGACGGTGTGCGGACGTGGACGGCCGAAGTATACTTTGGCCTTTAGACAGATGGATTTGTGTCCGTGTACTGTGAGGATCCCTCAAGGGATTTGAATACTTGAGCTTTACATTGCATTGTATCCCCTTTTTTTTTTTTTTTTTTTTTTTTTTTTTTGGTTGCTTTGTAGACACAATATGTACCCAAGAGGGTTTATGTTATGCACGAAGAAGGCAGATTTTATGTTATGCATATAGAAGGCTGCTTATCTGACATCCACGTAAGTCCTGAGTCTTGACCAAGCTTGTGACCTATGATGCAGTAGTATCTCATCAGATGCACCTTTTCTGGTAATATGTGCAATGCTCAGCAATTTGGTGAAAGACAGCTGGGTGGTTCTTTATTTTGATTAAATGAAATTACATATTTGTATTTGAGATGAGCTGAAGTGGATGGATGTATTTACATGCCCAGATTTTTAGAAATTTGCATTCAGTTCAGTCAAGTTGCCATGTTAGGGTTAACCTGTTGTCATGTAAAGGAAATTTAATTATTTTAAATGATCAAATTATTTTAATTTTAAACATAATTATTTTTTTAAAGAAGTGTTTTCAACAAGGCTGCATTTATTTGATCAAAAATACAGTAAAAACAGTAATATTGTTTACAGGGTCGAATGATCCTTCAGATATCATTCTAATATGTTGATTTTCTGCATAAGAAGCATTTTTTATTATTGCCAATGTTCAAAACTTTTATGCTGCTTAAAGGGTTCATGAACCGAGAAACCAAAATTCCCTTGATCTTTTCACATATAAGAGGTCATTGTATTATAAAATCACAGCATGTTTAGTCCCACCCACCAATTCTCGCATGACGTGAAGTGTTTATGAGACAGGTGAACGCGCAGGTCTATGCAGAAGCCAAATGATAAAAATGGCTCTGAAGACAACAAGATGCTGTGCAGTGCCAATTTGTGGGGAAAAAACAGTGTTTATGTTGCCTTCCTAGTGATTCCAACATTAGGAAAGAGTGAATGAACTTTATTTTTAATGACGTTCCAGACTGCATCATTAAGAACTCAGTCCTTTGTTCACTTCATTGTACGGCGGATTCGTTTACAAACAAAGCACAATTCAACGTAGGATTTTCAGAAAGATTGAAACTGAAAGACGATGCTGTGCCGACTATATTGGATCCGACAGTAAAGTCGAAACACAAGTTTGAGTAACTGTTTTCATTACGTGGTCACTATTGTTTTGTCTGTAAAACTGATCGTCTGATATGTACTGAGTATTTATGTGTTTTTGACCTAAATCACAGCAGCGTCCATCTTTGAGGAATTGTTACGGAATCAACAGAGGCGTGCGGATCCATCTTCAAAAGCTTTATTCAAGGGCGTGGTCATAAAACAGGCAAACGTCGACAACAACAACAGGAATAGTTCAGGCAAGATGAGATTATCCAAAGAAAGGTGTGAGTCAGTCGACGGCGAACAGAATCTTGAGAGCGAGGCAAATGGGGAATCCACAAGACGAGCTAGAGTCCAGGCGAGGTGCAAACACAGTCCGAAACAGTAAGGCAAAGGGCAATTCCAAAACAGGCTATAAATTTCAGGGCAGGCGGAGATCAGATGATATGCGAAAACAGGCAAGGATCAAGACATGGGTAAACAGACTAAGAACAAGGCTAAACTAGACACTGGAAACTGGGAATGGCTCCATAAAGTAGCTATCGCTATACCGTGATAGATGCTAAACAATACTCGGCAGTTTGAGAAGGATCTGAGTGGGTGTAATATAGTGTGTGTGTGATTGGCTACAGCTGTGTGCAATCAGTGCAGTGGATGATGGGAAATGCAGTCCAAGGTAACGTGAAACAGTCTGTGTAGTGTGAGAGTCAATATAATGGAAGGGCGACCTCTGGTGGCAATCGAACGGAAGTCCACAGACCGGATTCGTGACAGGAATGAATTTATTCTGTCAAACATACACAGTTTTTAGCCAGTAATAGCAGTGGGCGTTTACTTCAGAGTCTACAATCCGCCACACATATTCAAACTGAGCGTTCTGATGAGGGGGGTTAAGAACAGGACAGAAAATAGCTTATTACTTCTAAATGATGGTTTTTTTATGTAAAAAATCTTGGTAACTTAATAAGTGGACTTTAGAGAACAGTACAAAACAAAAAAACAAAGGCACTTCATGATCCCTTTAATATAAAAATAGAAAAAAAAAGAAAGTGAAATCTTTTTTTTTTCCTTCAGGATTCTCTGAATAGAAAGTTCGAACGAACAACATTTATTAGTTTTATTTTTGGGGGGTAACAATGTAAAACTCTTTACTCTCACCTTTAATCAATTTAATGTATTCTTGCTGAATACAAGTTTTCATTTATTTCAGGGAAGAAAAAATCTTGGCCCCCAAATTTTTGAACAACAGTGAAAAAACGGCAGTTAAAAACAAACAAACAAAAAAAAACTTTAAACACAGTCTGAGGTCCAGCATATGGTTTAATATTCAGAATATTTAAACGTAGTGTATACATTTTACAAATTATTTTTTATAGTAATAGTATTTCCTGCATTTTGAGGTAAATGTTTCTGAGAAGGCACATCCTACCCCACAACCTAAGGCATCTGGCACACTTTACCCACAGCTGCTGTTTTGGGGTAAAATGCTTGGTTACACTATTTCGATAGTCCACTTTAGACATTCTACTAACTATAAGTAACTTTGTAACTACATGTCAAATAATTCTCATTGATTTGCAACTACATGTCTACTAACTCTCAGTAGGGTAGGTTTAGGGTTAGTAGAATAAGTTGACATATACTTGCATAATAGTTGACATATATGTTGTGGACTCATCAAAATAAAATACTAGAAGATATTAAGCAGACAGTCTACTAATACTCTAATGTAGTGTTGTCAAAAGACCCAGTACTTCGGTACCAAGTCGGTACTAAAAAATGAAAAGTCACGCTACCAGGTTTTTATAAGTACCGGTGGTACCGAGTACCCAGTCAACCCGGCTCTTGACGCGTACGGCCCTATGATTTCCGCGATACAGAAAACGCAGACGGAATCTCGGAATCCAGTTATAAAAACGGAATTTACAGTTTTACACGGAATGTCACGGAATTTGTCAAAGTTTAGATGAGTTAATCAAAAGTAGGTCATTACACTTAAATCAAATCGCGATATGGACTAGTATCTGTAAATATTAAGCCACAAAATTCGATTCAAATATGAATCCCGCATGTTCTGCGAGTCTCTGTGTGTGTGTGTGTGTGTGTGTGTGTGTGTGTGTGTGTGTGAGTGAATGAATGAATGAATGGCAGAGACGCACGGTTTTGATTTACTACATACACTGAAGCGCGTCTAGCGGTGATTTCAGCATCTGCCGTCTCAATGAGGACATAAGTACATGAACATTATCTCCAAAATTGCTCTGAGAGTCACTTCACGTGCATTTTACCATTTCATTTGAGTAAAACCAGTGTAATATCATATACACACAGAAATGTAAAGGTATTCACGGCAACCTGTCAAAATAAAAGTTCGGTTTAGCCATTGTGCCAGAAATATATTACTATTATTTAGTAGAATGCATGTGATACTACTACTACTACTACTACTACTACTGTTTAAAAAAATTAATAAAACGTTATTTTTTTTAAAGAAATAATCATACAATATTTCTTACATGTTTTATTTTTAATAGTAAATCCCCTTAATTTACCAAAAAATAAAATGTGTTTAAATTTCATTAATTAAAAGACAAATTTAATTTGGGTGAAACTTTTTTACTGTTTTTCATACTTTTATTACTCGTGGAAAAACTTGAAACACAATTTTAAGTAAGTATAAAGAATAGCATTGATTTTTGTACATTTTATTTTTGTTTGAATTTATTAATAAAAATAGTGTTTTTTTTAATTAGCATGTTTTTGTGTTTTGCTTTGGTACCGAGAACCGTGGATTTTCACTGGTATCGGTACCGAATACCAAAATTTTGGTAACATGACAACACTACTCTAATGACTGCTAATTGACATGTAGTTGCAAAGTTACTTACTGTTAGTAGAATGTCTAAAGTGGACTATCGAAATAGTGTTACCAAATGCTTCATTTAAAATGGCAGATTCAGGTAAATTGGGTCACTTTTTGAGATGACTGTAAATAGTATCTGGAATACACACTATGTACACAGGTACATGTAATAGGGATGTTAATTCAGGGAGGCAGGCATGACTTGAATACTTGAGGCTGTCATTCAATCACTGCCGCTGCCCATGTTATATACATCAATCTATAGACCGTAAAGTGGGCCTGTCAGTGAAAGTCAGTCTCAAATATCAAAAACTTATTGTAAATATATGTTCTGTTGAAAATAATGCACAGTTTGCTAGAGACGGCTGACACATTTAGGGGCTGTTCACACAGAATGTGTTTTTCCATTCCAGTGCACCTCCTTTCCATTGATTGTCTATGTAAATTCGATAGATGGACATGTAAGACCGTTGCGCTTGCGTCTCACATATATCAAAGAATTTCAACTTTTATACACAGTGTTGCTCATCAATGTCATTTCCAAAACAGTGGACCAATCAGACGACCCCGTAGGTGGGGCACACGTTGCGAGCTTTTGTTTACAGTAGCAAGTTGGCATGGCAACTCTTATATTTGACGGCAACATGGCAGAGTAGTCATTCTGCTATTCTTGAGCGCTGTCTCGCCTTTTCAGATGTAAAAACATGTTTTGTGTGAATGGCCCCTTATTCCTAAATGCACATAATGTGCAGTGAAAATAGTGCACATTATGGGCATCCAGAAACGAAGCTCCTAAATTTCTGTGCATGTTAGCAGTTTCATTTATCATCAGACATTACCATAACAGCAAGACACTTTATAGTTCTCTCAGTGGTCCTGTCACATAAAGTGACTAAAGCTGCCTGAAGATGTGACAGTATGACACCCCAGTGTGTAATTGCCATGTTTGCTATTCTAAAATGTCAAAAAATGTCTAGAAATCTTTCTTTTCCTTTTGCTAGTGTACCTTGATTTAGAGGGCAAAAAATGAGAAGAAACATCAAATTCTTTACTTCTTAATTGAGACATTAGTTGGATTATTCGTTATTGTAAATGTGAAAAGGATTATTACGATAATGAATTTTAATAATGTACAATTGGTGTGGTCATGGTCTCTTTACCATTTCTGTATTCCAGCCTACATATATTTTATTCAACTCATTAACCTAATCAGTGGTGGATTTTCATAATCAATGTAAGATTCATTCATTAATCCTGTTTAAGTGCTCATTGTTTCAGAATTAAGGTCCATTTTCTCGTTAAGTCTTTATTCCCCTAAGAGGTCCATGTGCTTCATAGAGAGCACAGCTATTTGAATATTCCCGTGTACGTGGTAATCATATTCTGAATAAACTAAGTCATGCACTTTCTATTCCTGTTGGTAAATTCTCTGTCATGACCTCTTTGACTATTATGTCCTCAACAGCAGCAGATGAGAGGCTGAGGGATGAATTGAAAATGTAGGCCAGGAACTATTTTAATTATGACAGTTGCTTTGCTTTCACCTGTCTGTATAGTGATTTATGTTCATTTCTTTTATGGGTTGTAAATAATTTCCTGTCATCCTCGTTCCAAAAATGTGTGTTTGACATTGTTGTTTTCTTGTAGGCTTGAGGCTTTCTTATGATTACGCGCAGATAAAATAAATGTTACAGTGGCTTTTTAAAGCAAGGCATTTACATATTAAAATAAGCAAATTTGGAATATATGCACTACCGTTCAAAAGTTTGGGATTGTAAAATTTGTAAGAATGTTTTTCAAATCTTATCCTCATCAAGACTCATTTGATCAAAAATACAGTAAAAACAGTACTATTGTGAAATATTAATGTAAAATGTCTGTTCTCTTTTTGAATGTATTTTAAGTGTGTTTTAAGTCTTAAGTGTCTCACAATCCTTCAAAAATCAGTCATGCATTTTTATCTGATTTTTTTTTTATGAATAGACGTTAAAAAACATCATTTAAAAATTACTTGAAATCTATTGTAGCATTTTACATTTATTCACTGTTCCTTTATTCACTGTTCTTTCAAAAACACTTTCAGTGATAGTGTAAAAATGGTCACTTATTTGTTCAATTGTTCAACTTGCATCATTAAAAGTCACCAGAAAATCATTCAGCATACTGGTGAATTAGCATAAAAATGCATATGCAATACGTTTCTGCTTTTGTAATCCTGATTTTTTTTTTTTTTTTTTTTTACCTTCAAGGTAGAATCAAGAAATGTGCAATGGTCTTCCTAAGAAATAGAATTATTCAGCCAGCTCTTTATGTATTATATCCATAGTGAGTGACTGTCTTCAGCAGGACATTTTTGGTTTGCACAGAATCCTCAGATTCACATGCACAACTGAGTAAACAGAGTCAAGTTGATATTGTTTTTGTCCTTGTTTTCATGTCTTGAATAGCTCTAGATGTGCTTGACAGCAGGAGTGGATAAATGCTCACTATGACGGATGGTTGCCGTTGTCAGTAGCCGGGATATTGACATCTTGAGGAAATCTGTCGTCCTGGACAGTGGGTGACTGATGAACGCTCCCAGTACTCCTTTCATCAGTACAGCTGTCAACACAAAAGAGATATAAGATTGTGCATGTGCGTCTACGTACAGTGCATGTTGCTGTTTTCACCTTGTGAGGGTTTTGCAATAGCAGAATAGTGTTTGTTTGATCTCTAACTGTCTCAAGGTTGTTGCTTTGTGTGAGGAAAGAAATTAACGTCAGTGAAAAAACAGCATGTCATTTGTGGCACACACAAATTTTCTCATCAAACGTTAAAGGAATAGGACACAGAAAATGAAAATTCTGTCATCATTTACTCATCCGCATGTTATTCTGATCCTGTCCTGTTCCGATCTGTTTTCTTCTGTGAAAGGCAGAACACAAAATGACCAACCTTCTATTTTCCATACAACAAAGTGGATGGTGATTTTACTGTATACTGTCAAACTCCAAAAGGACAAGAAAAAGCTGTAAAAGTGTCCATGTCACTTAGGCACAACATCCCAAGTTTTCTTAAGCATAAAACCTTTTTATGAGGAACACACTGAAAGGTGTCATTTCATATTTCCAAATTATGACTATGAAACAAAAATAAATGTGACCCTAGACCACAAAACCAGTCATAAGGCTCAATTTTTTTGAAAACTTCTAAAAAATACTAATAATCTGAAAGCTGAATAAATAAGCTTTCCATTTATGCATGGTTTTTTAGGATAGGACAATATTCAAAATATTGAGAAAATTGCCTTTAAAGTTGTCCAAATGAAGTCCTTAGCAATGCATTACTAATCAGATATTAAGTTTTGATATATTTACAGTAGGAAATTTACAAAATATCTTAATAGAACATGATCTATACTTAATATCCTAATGATTTTTGGCATAAAAGAAAAATCGATAATTTTGACCCATATAATGCATTGTTGGCTACTGCTACAAATATACCTGTGTGACTTATGACTAGTTTTGTGGTCCAGGGTCACAAATGTAAAGAAGAAAATAATGCATTCACCAGTAAATGGAATGAAATGTTTCACAAAAAATTACATTTACACATAAATGAAATTGTATTAATTATTTTAGTACAAATAATTTTATTTTATTACAAACAAGGTTTTTTTTTTAATTCTCTTTTCATTTATATGAGGATCATAAACTATTTGGAAATATGAGATTATTCTAACCCTATAACACCAAGTAGAATTGCAAAAATAATGAATTATGATGAAGAACATTGAAATTGACATGGAAAGATCCTGAAATCTGTAGCACTCAAATCTTACTTATGGTCATGTACAGTGTTTCAAGCTTACCATGTTGCGCTCAGTCATGACCAGTACAAGTTGTTTGATGTCAAATAACTAAAGTCTTTTAACTGAACACAAGGGTAAATGAGATGTAGGAACGATAGCAACATGAGGGTGAGTAAATTTTGACAATGTTAATTTTTAGGTGAGCTGTTTCTTAAATTTTAATAAAGAATGGCCAGAGTGATGGGTTTCTTAGGGGATGAATACGTTTTGCTTTACTGTATGTTGCTCAGTGGTTTTATTTTGAATGAATATTGAGTGAATTTTATGCCCTCGTCAGCAGCTCCTCCCATGTTCACCCAAAAATTACAATTTTGTCACGATTTACTCACTCATATAATTACAATTCTGCATGACTGACTATCTTCTGCAAAACACAAAGTAAATTTTTGTTTCAATTCCTATTGACTTCCTTTGCATTTTTGTCCATACAGTGCAAGTGAGTGAGAATCAAAACTATTTAAAAACATTCTTGAAAATATATTCTTTTGTGGTTTGCGGAAGAAATGGAACTGCAAGGGTGAGTTAATGATGACAGAATTTTAGATTATCCCTTTCAGCATTTGAATTGGAAAAATATCAAAAATAGGCATGTATTTTATATATAATATTAAAGTGCCCCTATTATGGGTTATGAAAGGTTCATATTTTGGTTTTGGGAGTCCCCAACAACAGGCTGACATGCATGCAAGGTCAAAAAACACTTTGTCTTATAATATGCATTTATTTTTACCTTATTTGCTTAACGACTCGCAAACGATTCGCTCAACGATTCGTTTTTCCAAACCTCTCCTTTGTGTGACGATAATCTGCGGTGATTGGTCCGATTGGTCTCATTTTCATTTCATCATGCCTGTAATGACTGATAAAGCAGCATTTGTGAGTGCAGTGCTGCTTTGTGTACAGCATTATCGGCGAAAACTGCAATTTTACTGCTCCAAAAGCGGCATCTAGTGGCAAAGAATGAATTTGCATTTTCATTCAGACCAACGTGGAAATTGACTGATTTTACGCGGCAAACACACAGAGCCGTAAAAGTAAACCGGTATATATCCCATGGGGGAAGCCCTGCCACACATAGAGTGTAAGTCTGTGGGAAACAATGTTGCTGTAGCAGTCTTGAGTAAAATGAGGGGACACAACACAGGGTTGGAGCTGTAATGCTGTGGTATTGCTGTAAAAATGAACTTTAACCATTGATTCTTCACAGCCTCGTCTTTTGGCAGTAAAAAAACAAAACAAAAAAAAAAAAAACAGAATTACTCTCAAACACACCATCAGTGCTTGAAGGAGGGGAGGTTCAAGTTTTCCCAGGTCTGTGCGCACAACAAGTGAGCAGGCAATACTAATGTTTCATGTTGACGCCAACATGAAACGGATTGGGACTCGTTTTAAAAACGACTAAAAGTTAACTCTTTCTTTTGAGAGAAAATAACTTTATACATGGTGCACTTTCAGATTTAAAACTTTGCTGGATGTTTTCATTCACTTAGAGCTATGATACACACTGCATTTAAAGGTAATTTTCAAAAATCCATAATAGGGGCACTTTAAATATTTATTATATTATTATATTTTATATTTAGGTGAAGGTTTTAAGTAGATGTTATATATCAAATTAAAATATAATCTGTTTATTCAGATGACATGTGTCCAGTTATTTAACATGCATCTAATCAGATTTTATCCCATGTGAAATTCAGTTTGTAATGATACATATATGATACATAGTGAGTAAATAGTGGGTGTATATTGTCCTTCTGGCATTTTTTTTTGCAATTTTGAAAAAGGCAATCAAGTAGAGAGAGCAAATGATAGAAATGGAATGGAGGGCAACCAGATTGGGAAAGGATCTTGATTTTGAAGTTGACCTCAGGTCGCCTGAAGTGTTACTCTGTGATATGTCAGAGCGTTGCCTACAAGGCTGTGGCTCAGACTGTACCTGATTTCTACTTTTAGTGGTTAAACTGACATTCTTACAATTCACCCTGTGTAACAACCAACCCAGAAAACTTCCTCTGTAAAATATTTCCTCAGAAAGAACTGACCCAAAATGACAGTATTTAAATTATTTGTGTTGCGTGGTCTCAGATACCAAATTAATGTCTTCACTCTTGAAATGAAATGGGTCATCCATCATTTATCCCTAGATTGACTACAATCATTTGAATGTCTGGCATTTCTGTGTTGTCTTGGATTGAATTGTGCCTAACCTCAAGCAAAAAAAACTCATTATATTTGAACAGTGATGATGTTGCCCCATCTTTTTTTTTTAATGTGATTTTTCTGACCATGTTTGGTGAGACTCTGTGTGATTTATAGGGGTCTAGTTGCTTGGAGACCTGTAATGGAGGCTTCCCTTAGGTTTGGTGTGTGATTAACTGCATTTAATGAATGGGGCATTATGACACAAACAGCAGAATTAATCTCATTGGGTTGTGGACCTGTTTGGCTGCACCAGAGAACAATCAGATTTGTATATGCTTGTGACCCACTGAGACATAACAGATTACCTTTGATTTGACCAGTGGGTTTGAATATGAACAAAAGCTTTTATGCCAGTGTCATATGTCATTTATAAAGATGTCTGAATCAAAGCAATATTATGGATTAAATACAAACCAAGCTCTATCAGCAGTGTATGTGACATTACCACAGAAAATCATTTAGATTCATCCCTCATAAAAACATTGGAAAACATGCACAAAATTATGTTTGTCTAATTTTATAATTTAATCAAATACAAATATTTTAAGAATAGTAGTAGTAGTAGTGGTACTAAGAATAATAACTGTTATTATTATTATAGTCATATTGAATGGGTTCCACAAAAACAACAGTTGGCCTAAAACAACTGTAGTAAAGAGATTTTTTTTTAACTGATTAATATTTTTGATTAATTGATTATATGAATATTTTCCCTATATCCTCATGCTAAAACTAACTGTAAATCTACATATCAAAGCTGATATTTATAGGGGTCATGAACTAAGAAACATATAAGAGGTCATTGTACTATAAGAACATCCTGTAAGTTTCAGAACTCAAAACTTTCTCGTTAGTCTAAAACAGTTTATATTGAGGCAAAGTCTTTTTAAGACAATCCATGTCACTCGATGGACATCTTTGAAATGCCTCTCAGGCATGCAAGTGCAGCTGCTATGTTTGAATGGGGAAACATCAAATTCTCCCAAACTGTTCACTAAGCTTATGATTAAATTTCATATTTGAAATCACCAAAGAAATCTGACAACAACTGTGTCATAAATGTTGTTTCTTTTGCTCAAATAGCGTTATAAAAAGCTTATTTTTCAGGCTAGATCAGCCAGTGCGCATGCGCAGTCCTAGGCGCACGTCTCAGAACGCTGACTGTTTCTATAGCAACTGGGACTTCTAACGGCAGCTGCAGTGACATTTAATCGGTTAGCGATTGGCTCTTTCATTCAGAAGACGGGGCTTCCTGCGATTGAGCAGCCATATTGAGTGTTGCATTTTTCCCCATTCAAAACTGTACAAGTGACATGTCTTAGGTATTCTATAGTCTTTGATTGAAGCCAGTCTGCCAAAATTGCAGCTTGTGGAATGTACCATTCTATGATGTAATAATGTGGCTAAACACCACCTCCGCAGAAGATCAACATCTGCCTCTACATCGCTGCCTGTTTAGGCTCTCCCACTGATTTGCACATGTAGTGTTTACGAGAGTGGTGAACACGCAGATCTATGCAGAAACCAAACGATAAAGATGACTCTGAAAACGACAAGACACTGTGCAGTGCCAAATTGTGGAAAAACAGTGTTCGTGTTGCCTTCTTTCTGATCCCAATGTGAGGAAAGAGTGGATGAACTTATTTTTAATGAAGTTCCAGACCACGTCAGTAAGAACTCGGTCCATTGTTCACTTCATTTTAATGCAGATTCGTTTACAAACAAGGCACAATTTGATGTGGGATTTTCAGAAAGATTGAAACTAAAAGACAATGCTGTGCCGGCTATATTGGATCCAGTGTTCTGAGTTTTTGATCTAAATTACAGCAGCGTCCATCTGCGAAGGATGTAGATTGTCAGACATACACAATTATTAGCCAATCATAGCAATGGCCGTTTACTTCCGAGTCTACAATCCACCACACCTATTCAAACAGAGCACTCTGATGAGGGTGGTTAAAAACGGGACAGAAAATAGCCTATTACTTTTAAATTACGATGTTTTTTGATTTAAAAAAAAATCTTGATAACACTATAAGTGGACCTCAGAGAACAGTACAAAATAAAAAATTTCATGAAAGGCAGTTCATGAACTCTTTAAAACACTTTCTTCACCGAGGTTGCTTAGTTGCTTGTGAACACTACATTTCACTACACTAAAACAAGTTTATTTTAATTAATATAAACACCTTTAAAACTTTTTCTGTAATTCTACTTGTTTATAAAAACAAATAAGCCATTTTAGGCTGTGTATTACAGATGTTTTAGTTGTTTCATTTTTGTTTTCTAAGACAGTGCTGTTAATGAGTTAACAGCAATTTACATGTAATTAGTCAAAACATCATATTCCTGGAATTGAATAAATTTCTGCATACTCCATTGTACAATTACCATATTGTCTAGCAAATTATAAACAAAGGTCACAGGGCTGAGATTCAAATGAAGTCCATTTACTCTAGATTCAGAGGTGCAAACTTAACTTTGCTGTGTTTGTAAAACAGGCTGTTTTTCTGGCTCAGTTTGATGAGTCATTTGTTAATTGCATACTGGTGGGGGCACCAGCAGGGCAGAGTCTGTGAGAGGATCTCTCAGCAGTACTTGTAGCCCATGTGCAGGCGTGTACCCGAGGACCTGTGCCTCACTGATCAAAAGTGATAACTGGAGGCAGGCCTCCAGGACAGACGGAACCTACTGTGACCCACACAGTAAGAACCAGAGTCACCGCAGATGAGTCAGAGTGACCTGTGACCACTGCAGGAGGTGTTGTGAGCAAAGTTCAGCTGCTGCTGCAAGCCACAGGCCTGAGTTTTAGGAGGCGGAGTTGAGTTGAGTCAGCGCTCCCAGACTGAGTGTGCAGTGGACATGTGTTTGTGTTAGCTGTATGAGAAAGAAAGTGGAGTTTGATGGCTATGTATCTTTTCATTTTTCTTGTTCAACCCGAATTCCGGAAATGTTGGGACGTTTTTTTAAATTTGAATAAAATGAAAGCTAAAAGAATTTCAAATCACATAAGCCAATATTTTATTCACATTAGAGCATAGACAACATAGCAAATGTTTAAACTGAGAAATTTTACAAAATGAGCTCATATCAAATTTGATGCCTGCTACAGGTCTCAAAATAGCTGGGGGCATCTTTACCATGGTGTAGCATCTCTTCTTCTTTTCAAAGCAGTTTGAAGACATCTGGGCATCGAGGTTATGAGTTTCTGGAGTTTTGGTGTTGGAATTTGGTTCCATTCTTGCCTGATATAGGTTTTCAGCTGCTAAAGAGTTTGTGGTCATCTTTGATGTTGTAATAGCTATAGTATGTGGTTTTGCATTGTCCTGCTGAAATACACAAGGCCTTCCCTGAAATAGACGTCGTCTGGAGGGGAGCATAAGTTGCTCTAAAACCTTTATATACCTTTCAGCATTCATAGTGCCTTCCAAAACAATGCAAGCTGCCCATACCGTATGCACTTATGCACCCCCATACCATCAGAGATGCTGGCTTTTGAACTGAATTCTGATAACACGCTGGAAGGTCTCCCTTCTCTTTAGCCCGGAGGACACGTGATTTCCAACAAGAATGTCAAATTTTGACTAGTCTGACCATAGAACACTTTTCCACTTTGAATCAGTCCATTTTAAATGAGCCTTGGCCCACAGGACACGACGGCACTTCTGGACCATGTTCACATATGGCTTCCTTTTTGCATGATTTGCATTTAGTTGGCATCTGCAGATGGCACGGCGGATTGTGTTTACCGACAGTGGTATTCCTGAGCCCATTTAGTAATGTCAATGACAGAATCATGCCGATGAGTGATGCAGTGTCGTCTGAGGGCCCGAAGACCACGGGCATCCAACAAAGGTCTTCGGCCTTGTCCCTTACACACAGAAATTTCTCCAGTTTCTCTGAATCTTTTGATGATGTTATGCACTGTAGATGATGAGATTTGCAAAGCCTTTGCAATTTGACATTGAGGAACACTGTTTTTAAAGTATTCCACAATCTTTTTACGCACTCTTTCACAGATTGGAGAGCCTCTGCCCATCTTTACTTCTGAGAGACTCTGCCTCGCTAAAGCCCGATTCGGATGGTAATTGTTTCTCATATGGACGTCTGTAAAAATTAATTTACGTATCACCTCAGTGATAAAACTCATGGATTCGGATGGTGATTTATTCATAGTGGAGGAGCGAGTTCTGTGATCCTGAGAACCAGAGAACACGCTGCTCACGTGGCCAGTCACATGATTGTGTGCTGTAAATAAAATGAATTTTATTTACAAATTTATTCTTATTATTGTGTAAAATGTATTTAAA
>JAFVLL020026701.1:0-10130 GCA_021397915.2 Tor tambroides
ATGCGGACATCTTTACATCTTTGATCCATATATATATATATATATATATATATATATATATATATATATAATTGAACTTTGTTGCAGATCTATTCCTGCAGTAATTGTGCTCATAATGTTTAGTTGTGTGAGTGTGAGTGTGATCTCAGTCAGTAATGCATGTTTGATGAATCAGCAGGATAACAGATCATCAGCTCCCCGCTCTGATGAACATCTGCTGCTGCTCAAGAGACTCAGCGAGACGCATCTGAGACGCTGAAGGTCTGGCTGGATGTGTGTGTGTATTTGTAGAAGGTCTGAATAAAGAAAACTCTGGTCTATTTGAACATTTAACCGAAGCGCCTGCAGTCACACCCGTCTAAATGACAACGAAAACACATCCGCCTCTCCTTCAGCTGAAAGCATAGTTCAGCCAAAGAAAATCTGCTCATCCTCAGACCATCCAAGATCAGGATGAGTTGTTTCTTCATCAGATTTGGAAAAATGTGAAGACAAAAAAAAAAGGATCCATTGCTGAGACAGTGATGCAATGACAGTGATGAAGAAACACACTCATCCTGATCTCAGATGAGCACATTTTCAGCTAATATTCATTTTTGGCTGAACTATAGTCACACATCACACTTCTAATAAAGTTTTATCACCGCCTTTGATTCTCCACATTAATAACCTCAGCAGCACATGGATAATGAATAGATTCATTAAGTTTTAGATGACGTCTGAATCTCGTATGTTTTCAGTTTTCTCAGAGAAAACATCAGCCGATTACGTACAGTAAACATCTTTAATGAGATTCTGGAGAGCTGGAATACAGTCAGCAGAACTTTAACTCTGATAAAAAAAAAGAGTTTGGCAGGAATAAACACAAACTGCCGTAATCAGCTAAAACAAGCACAGGACTCACAGTCTGTGCATCTGAGCTGAAACCAGCTTATAAAACCAGAAAATGAACAGTTCTCGATCACAGAGATTGAGTCACAACACACCAGCAGAGCTGAACAGAAGATACACAGAGTAGAAATAAAGCAGTGTTGCTGTGACAGTTTCCTACATAAAAGTTCTGCACAGGTGTGTGTGTGTGTGTGTGTGTGTGTGTGCGTGAGTGCGTGTGCATGTGTGTGTGAGTGTGTGTGTGTGTGTGTGTGTTACCTGAGATATCTGAGCTCCTGCACACACTCCAGACTCCTGCTGTTCATCTTCACTGATCTGCAAACAGATGAACAGAGTTTGTTGTGATTCCTTCCAGACTGACTCTCTGTCTCCATCTGATCTCAGTATGAAGATGAAGCTCATGATGTGAGAGACTGTAAGGCTGACAGCCAATCAGAGCGCAGCAGGAGCGGGAGGAGGCTGCTGATTGGCTGATGAGATCCCTCACATCTTCATGACAGAACTGTATTATATCCCTGTGAAAGATGCTCATATTCTGTGCACTGATGTGGCCTTCATGCAAACGAGCAGATATTATTATTAAATATGAAACGAGGAACAGTTCCTCATCCTGTGGAAATGCAAATCCTCAACAATGTTCCTGTTGTGAAGCTAAGCCAGAGTTTTTTAATTAGTCTTTACACTTATATTTTGTTTTAATTTTAATGCTTTAGATATCTTTTTCATGTTTAATCGTTATCTGTTTATTTATTTATACATGTTTTTATAGATTTGATTCATTTTATTTCAGTTTTAGCTATTTTAGCACAAGTTAGTGTCAATGAAAAAGAGAAATGTTGCTTTTGCAAATAGCTGAAATAATTGAAGTTTGAAATGATTTTATTTCAGCTAGTTGCCAGGGCAAGATTTCTCTTTGTTTTTGAGTTTAACTAAACTGAAATAAACTTTAATGTGTCTTTTGATTTATGTATTTTATTTGAGCTTTAACTATAATAACTGTGGTCTGAGACAGCAGATGTAGTAGAGGCAGTCTACTATATAAATATATATATATATATTTTTTTTTTTAAGGGAATGTTTATGAAAATTAATGACTTTTTTTTTTATTTCATTAGTTTAAGGTAATAATAATCCTGCCACCCATCCTCGGTCATGGTAAAAAAAAAAAAGGTAATTTATCATCTCAAATACTGTTAATTCTCATAGTACCTCTGCTACTCGCTTCATAAAGTCATAATGTTTGATGCATGATGATTATAACAGTAAATAAATCAATAATCAAACACAATACACTCGCAGCATGATGCATTAAACATCTGCTCTCATAATTGACCAAGTTCTGTTGATTTACAGTAAAAACAGACACATCACAGATTTCTGAGGCCAAATGTCAAAGCTTGATGTGAAATACATGAGCAGAGTCCAGTCCTCCTCATACAGAGTTCTCCTGACCGCTTTAGTTCTCAGTGATGGAGAATAAAAGCAGAGAGAAACCAGGAAAGACACGAGAGCGTTTGAGAGGAGAAGAAAATATATTTATTAATATGGAAACATTTACAATCTGAACAGAGCAACACGTGTAGCGCTGGAGTTGGCGCAGAAGGGGATGCTGGGATAGCTGGAGTCAGACGTACCACAGGAAGCCGAACTTCTTGCGCAGCATCTCCTCTCGCGGCCGCAGGTTATACAGCTCCTCCGTGAGCGGAGACACCCATCGCTCCGTGTGGAACACGTTCTCCCCGACCTGAAACACACCAGAACATCAGCCCACACACAACCAGGCTCTCCAAAAACACTTCATTAGTGATTACTTTCTAAATCCTATATCAATATCAACAAGTTAATGACACAAGGATAGACATGAAACACTTCTTTTAATTCTTTCAAATAAATAAGATAACTATACATTATTCTGCTCACACTTTAGATTAGAGTCCAGTTCTCACTATTAACTATGACTTTTGCCTCAGTATACTCCTAAATACTGATTATTAATACTTAAAGTAGTTGTAAAGGAATTGGGTAGGATTAGGATTTAGAATAAGTTCTTGCAGAATAAGACATTAATATCTGCTTTTTAACTAGTTAATAGTGAGAATTGGACAGTAAAGTGTTACTAATATTCTTATTAACTCACCAAAGTATTTAAAGTGAGAAGAGGACATAAAAAGCATGCATTTTAAGCTTAGACTTGAAATGTTGATGTTAAATCCACTATTGTATTGTATATAAATGTTCTACAGTCTATACACAGCATTAAGTTCAATTACAGAAGAAGTAACTGTAATTAAATTACTGAAAAACTAAGAGTAATCCCTTACTTTTTCAAGGGAAAAATAATTAAATTACAGTAACTAATTACTTAGTAACTAGTTACACCCAACACTGCGCAGAACTAGGGCTGTCAAAACAAAATTGAGTTTCGAATATTCGTCAAATTTAAAATAAAAATCCACATTTGAATGCAAAAACACTGCGTTTGAATGTGCGTCAGGCAGCGTTATCAGTCGCGCACGAGATGTGATGATGATAATTTTGTACTTAAATATTATCAAATTATATTCAAATTTAAAGGGCATAATTTCAGTAAGGGTGAAAAAAGCTCTCCTGACGCCACATTGAGCAAAATATTACTAATGCACGTTTATTAAAGCAATAAAATAACACGACTATCCGTGAAAAAGTGCGTAATGTTTAAAATAATGTTTATAAACTGAATTAAGTTGCTTAATTAGAAACAGAACAGGATCATGTGATAAATATGTGTTCTGTGAGAACGGCTTGGTTTCAGTTTTGAGGTAATCAAGATCTTCTCTGCATTGATGCTGTTTTCTGCAGTATTCTGAATGAACATCACAGCAGCGCTGCATCTAGTGTGTTCAGACGGAGCATACGCCAAACCGAAACCAAGCCGTTCACACAGAACACATATTTCATGTGTTTTCTAGAGGGACATCTATCAGCGCTGCACTCGGGTCTCCCACGAGAGAGCGCATGTTTAGAGAGCATGGAAAATTAATGCAAGTTCAGCATCTCGAGGCATTTCTTTCCCCCGCGCTGCATCTCATGTTTTTAAATGAAAAAAGTACTCTGTGATTGGCTTTTATTAAACTATGCATATATGATGCTGTTTTAAGCAACTTAATTATATTTGGCTTATAAACATAATGCACTTTTTCACTGATAGTCATGTTATTTTATTGCTTTAATAAACGTGCATTAGTAATATTTTGCTGGATGCGACCTCAGGAGAGAAGCCAAAAGCTTTTTTCCCCCCTCACTGAAATTATGCCTTTTAAATTCGATTATTGATAATATTCTAATAGAGTTTTTCAGCTCTAGTCAGAACTGAAGGAGTCCGAACCTTCCAGCCAGGAACGTCCTTCATGATCACAGCCTCCTCCTCCAGATTCTCTCGCAGCATCCTTAAAGTTCTGCAGCAGGAAAAAACACGATTAAACATTAATCAGAGACGGCTGCTTCATTAACTCTCATAACAAACACACCCTCGTCTCTCATTGGTCAGTCAGTCACATAGCCCCTTCATAATCATCCTGCATCGCTGTTTTACTTTTTTTTGTAAAGGGTGTTTGTCCTTCTTTGCGTGTTCACTTTATAAACACTGGGTCAGTGCTTCTGCAGCGATGGAGGATGATTTTGAAAGTGAGACGGGAGTTTTTAGACGTACCCTAACTGTCTTGAACCGGAAAACACAGAGTTCACGCAGAGCTACACGAGACCAGCGTTTGAGGTGAAAAAGTATAATTGTAATTTTTTTAAATAACTGATTGTTTCGCTAGATAAGACTCTTCTTCCTCAGCTTTAGAGCCGTTTGAAGCTGCATCTAAACTGAGTTTTGGAAGCTCAGACTCGGGGGCACCATAGAAGTCCATTATATGGAGAGAAATGCTCAAATGTTTTCCTCTAAAAACAATTTCTTTACGCCTGAAGACAGCCAGACATGAGCATCCTGGATGACGAGGGGGTGAGTCTCATCAGGGAACTGTGATTGTGTGAGTGTAGTAATGTTAAAGCAGCGTCTGACCGGCGGTCCTGCTCGGCCTGCAGCAGCGGCAGTAAAGCGATGCGCGCCTCCAGCTCCTCGATGTGCAGCCGTCTGTGGGAGGAAGAGCAGAAGCGTCAGGACTCTCAGACCGGACTCAGACTAACCCAGCGTGTCCGTCGCTCACCTGCGCTCGCGGTTCCAGCGGAACAGCCTCCAGTACCCGAACACCATCAGCCCCACGCCGACCCCGAACATGCTGAAACCTGACCACCACACCACAGCAATAAACACAGAGACAGCACTTACGTCTCAAAATACAGAGTTTGCATCATACAATTCTGTTTTTCTCACAACCAGTCAAACGTTTTTGAACAGTGAGATTTTTAATGTTTTTTAAAGAAGTCTCTTCTGCTCAGCAAGCCTGCATTTATTTGATCCAAAGTACAGCAAAAACAGTAACATTCTGAGATATTTTTACTATTTAAAATAACTGTTTTCTATTTGAATATATTTTAAAATGTAATTTATTTCTGTGATCAAAGCTGTATTTTCAGCATCATTACTTAGTCACTACGATCCTTCAGAACCACTCATGTTTGCCGTCAAGAAATATTTATTATTATTATTGTTATTATTATTATTATTATTATTATATATTTTTTTCAGATTTCTTTGATGAATAGAGATTCAAAGACTGCATTTATCTGAAATGCAAGTTTCTTTAAAAGACAGAATGACACCATTCACAACCTTGGAGGCAGTATCATTTTATTTTTCTTTTGTGGAAAGAAATTATAGAAATTAATACTTTAAAAGCTTTTTATTTCAGATAAATGCTGATCTTTGGATCTTTCTATTCATCAAAGAATCCTGAAAAAATATACTCAACTGTTTTAAATATTGATAATAATAATAATAATAATAATAATAATAATAAATGTTTCTTGAGCAGCAAATCAGAATATTAGAATGATTTCTGAAGGATCATGTGACTGGAGTAATGATGCTGAAAATACAGCTTTAATCACAGAAATAAATTACATTTTAAAATATATTCAAATAGAAAACAGTTATTTTAAATAGTGAAAATATATTCTGTTTTTTCTGTAGTTTGGATCAAATAAATGCAGGCTCGGTGAGCAGAAGAGACTTCTTTAAAAAACATTAAAAATCTCACGTCTTGTCTGGTAGTGTAAGTTTACATCTTATACAGTTTTATCTCTCAATTCTGTTAAAAAAAATCTGAAATGTAAGATAAAAAGTCGCAATTGCCCTTCATCTCCTGTATTAATGTACAGTGAATCATAGAGCAAGAGTTTAAATATGACTTTCTTCAGAAACACAACAATCAGGACTTCTTAACCAGAAGAAAATCCAGCAGACTGACTAAAGCCACAAGACAAGAGCTGTTTAGCCTCTATTCACCTCCAGGACTTTACATCAGATATAATATCCCCAGATTTGACATGAAGGCCATCTACATCAGGCTACAGTGATAATAAGAGCTGTACTCTGATATGAATTATGATGAAGAGTTTGATCAGATCAATAACAGATGAACTCTTAATGAGCTCAAACCCGTCAGATGGTGTTTAATTAAGATGATTTAATGCAGAATCCGAGTGTTTAATAGTGACTCCAGCTGAACAGTGTGTGTGAGTGTGTGTGTGTGTGTGAGTGTGTGTGTGAGTGTGTGTGTGTGTGTGAGTGTGTGAATGAGTGTGTGTGTGTGTGTGTGTGTGTGTGTGTGTGTGGTGAATCCCGCTCTGGTCAGCGGCTGATCGTACCGGACAGGCCTCTTCTCGGTAGGTTTCTCCGGTAATCTACGGGACCGTATCCTCCTGGAGGAGGCATGTCCTGCTTCACCTTGGACGCCGCCATCGTTCCGCTCACAGCCGCTCTGCTCGCGTCTTCTTCGGCTGCGGCGAGCGCGGATCAGCGCTGCCCTCCAGCGCCTCCAGCGGACCAGCCTCGAAACACCGCAGACTCAAATCTGACCCTGCAGCACAAAACCACGGGTATATTTGTAGCAACAGCCAAAAATATATTGTATGGGTCAAAATTATTGACTTTTCTTTTATGCCAAAAATCATTAGGATATTAAGATCATGTTCCATGAAGATATTTAGTAAATTTCCTACCGTAAATATATCAAAAGTTAATTTTTGATTAGTAATATGCATTGCTAAGAACTTCATTTGAACAACTTTAAAGGAGATTTTCTCAATATTTAGATTTTTTTGCACCCTCAGATTCCAGATTTTCAAATATTGTCCTATCCTAACAAACCACACATCAATGGAAAGATTATTTATTCAGCTTTCAGATGATGTATAAATCTCAATTTCAGAAAATTGACTCTTATGACTGGTTTTGTGCTCCAGGGTCACATATCTGATTTTCTGAAATGCTATGTTGAAATATGCAAATGAGGTGTTATCTAATTAAATATGCGCTAATTTGCATACATTTCTACAACAAAAATCTCAACATTGGATGAAGACAGGTTCAAAATTCGTTTAATTTTGTTGACATCAAAGGTTTTTCCAGAGGGGATTTTGGATATCTTTTTTTATCACTCCCCAAAAAAAAAAAAAAAAATCACGCCTTTTTTTTTAGAAATCAAATGTTGTATAAAACCAGACAAATGATATATGAACAAACCCCTCTGGAAAAACCTTCAGAATACAGATAGGAATAAAACGGTAGCGTTAGGTGTGTGTCAGTGTTACTGAAGAGGAGAAAAAGGGGTTTTTCTACCAAACTTTAGTTTTATTCCTCTCCGTATTCTGAAGGTTTGTTCATATTTCATTCACACTGATTTATAAAAGAGTTTACTTCTAAAAACATGATAATAATGTGTTTCTCTGTCTGTTGACAGTATTTTCTGATTTGAGATATTTAATTAGATTAAATTAAATAACTTCAGAAATCATGAAAAATACAGCTGTTAATGTAATAAGAACTGTTTTCAGTTGTTAATGTAATAAACTGTGGAAGTATGGAAAGATCTATTGACTAGATACGACAACATCCAGATTTTATCTGTGTATTATTCTGATGAGGAAAACCATATTTGCAAGCAACTCTTAAACTGTAAATATTTCATATTTTTTGGAGGCTCTTATTGTTTGTCATACAGATGAGCTAAAGCCACAAAACACTGATTATGATTCAAATAAAGCGAATGAAGAGATCCAGTCAGAATAAAAGAGTTAAAAGGTTTTATTACAGCAACAAATAAATCTAACAAACTGTAACTTTGTACATGTAGCAGGAAGCAAAAACACAACAGGAAACATGTGACACTGTGTCTGTCCGTAACCATGGAAACACGATGCTGTGACATCATCATCATCGCATTATTCATGAGCGGTTTAACCAATCAGAACCGTGAGAACACTCTGCCTTCATCATCATCATCATAAACACTGATGCTCTGCACCAATAACCACAACAATCTGAGCAAACTGACCATCTTCTAAACCAATAACTTGATTGTTTTACATCAAGAGAATCACCTGCATGGAAGGATCCACTGCTGTACAAACAATATAATCATACCGACCGCAAAAAAAATATTTTTCTTCCTCGAAACTCAGACATGGTTCAAAAAAACAAATGAATTTAGAGTGAGTCTATGAGCTGAAATAATAAAGGTGATTGGCCACACACACCCTTCAGCTGAAGTCACACACACTCACCCAAATAAAACTAACAGAAGCATTGCTCTGGTGTTTTTGGTGACGAGACTCAAAGCCCTTGAGTGAAGAACCCTGCAGAAGCGCTCGGATCAGTCCAGAAGCGGCTTCTACTTCCAGGAGTTTGTGGTGTGTGAGAGGGAGCGAGACGGGATCATGTCCAGCAGATAGTCTCTGTGCCGGGGGTTCACATACGCCATCGTCACGCCTGACAGAGACAGAGACCGTAAAACTGTTATTACACACACCATTATACTACTATCTTAGCTCATCTATAAAAACAGATCCTTACTGAGTACATAACACACCATTCAATCTGCATTCATCAGTGTGTAATAATAAAAATCAACATTAATTCCTGATTTAAACTAGTGCTTCAAAAAAATCAAAATAAAATAAATAAAAATACTGAAAAACAAAACTGAAATAAAAATAAATTAAACCTAAATAGTAATATTGAAAAAAAAAAACAACAACTAAAACTAATGAATATGATGAAAGCTCCTTCAAAAAAAAAATAAATAAATTAAATAAATTTAACTAAAATGAACAGTGAAAATATAAAAATAAAAGCTAATTCAAAATATGAATAAAAACATATTTCAGTTAGTTACCAAGGCAACTATTCTAATCTTCCTGTGGTTTAAGCTGAAGCAGTAAAATTACTAAACTACAAACTAAAACTGAAATAAAAATAAATCTAATAAACCTAAACGAAAACTAATAAAAAAAACAACAACAAAAGCACATCAAATTCCTAAAAAAATAGCTAAAATTAAAATGAAAACCAAATATTAATAAAATAGTAATAAGTATATATGAAAACTAATTAATTAAAAAACAACAAAAGCACAAAATAAATTTTTAAAGTATTAATAAAATGGTATTTCAGTTAGCTGTTAATGCAACATTTCTAATATTTGTTTAGTTTAAGCAGAAGCACTAAAATTACTGGAAATAAATAAAAACTAGAACTGCACAAACTAAAAAACCTAATTAGCAATATTAAAAACAAACAAACAAAACTGATAAAACATCTCAAAATTACTATAAATTGTAACTAAAATGAAAACGAAGAATAAAATTGAAAGCTAATTTAAAACACTAGTTAACTCTATACTAGAGCAGTAGTAGAGGCTGGTTGAGCGTGTTCTGAGCAGAATCTACCTGCTGCTGACCTCTGACCCCTGACGCTCTGCATGCTTACCTGGCCTGCTGACCAGAGCGGCGGCCGCCACAGCGCTCTGCAGCCGAGGAGACGGAGAGAAGGAGCGGATCACAGACGCCTGCAGACGACCCGACGGACTCGGAGACACCTGCACAAACACACCCGCGTCAATCACTCTGACAAACCTGATTTATACATCATCTGAAGCTGAATAAATAATCTTTCCATTGATGTATGGTTTGTTAGGATCGGACAATATTTGAAAATCTGGAATCTGAGGGTGCAAAAAAATCTAAATATTGAGAAAATCTCCTTTGAAGTTGTTCAAATGAAGTTCTTAGCAATGCATATTACTAATCAAAAA
>JAFVLL020026701.1:10230-81373 GCA_021397915.2 Tor tambroides
GTGAGAGAGAGTGTGTGTGTGTGTGTGTGTGTGTGTGTGTGAGAGAGAGAGAGAGAGTGTGAGTCTGTGTGTGTGTAGCGTTTGTGTGTTTGAGTCGTGAATCCCGCACTGATCAGCGCGTGAACGCACGTACCGGACAGGCCTCGCCTGGGCAGGTTTCTCCGGTAATCTACGGGACCGTATCCTCCGGTTGGAGGCATGTCCTGCTTCACCTTGGACGTCGCCATCGTTCCGTCGAGCCCCGCTCCGCTCGCGTCTTCTTCGGCTGCAGCGAGTGCGGCTCCGCGCTGCTCTCCGGCGCCTCCAGCGGATCAGCGCAGCAGGGTTGCCAAGTCCACTGTCTTCCAGCTACTTTAACACTGTTGTCGCGGGTTTAACATATATCAATATATAGCGACCCCAATAACGTGATATTTATCCCCTACAACGCGAATTTTACCAGGTGAACTCCCCGAAAAACGTGTATTTTTTTCCCCCAGAACGCGATTTTTACCGGGGATACTCGAAACGCCATTTGGCAGGTTTTGTTGTGACAACCTGGCAACCCTGCAGCGCCACACAAACATGCTTCAAGAGTGATCTGGGGCCTGTTTCATGAAACAAGTTTACCAAATAAACCAGGTTTATTTCACTTAGTCTGACTTATTGTCAGCTGATTTGGTTCAAAACAAGTCAGACTAACTGAAATAAGCCTGGCTTATCTGGTAAACTTGTTTTATGAAACAGGCCCCTGATGTGGAAAATTGGATTTGTTTTGGTTGTTACAGAGATTCTATATGCGACATAATAAAAGTTAATTATTTTACTGCACTTTATCTATTTGCGTCTGTATAATACAATTCCAATCCATATCTTTGAGTTTTTTCTATTACAAACACCAAACTTTACAAATTTATTCTTCTCTATATTCTGAAGGTTTGTTCTTATATAATTCACACTGATTTATACAACATTTTACTCCTAAAAACCTGGCGAAAATGTGTTTGTTTTCTGTCTGTTGATGGTATTTTCTGATTTATGATAAAAAGAGAAATCCAGAATCCCTCTGGAATAGCCTGTAACTCTAATATGAGACAGAACCGGGTTTTATCCGATGTTCAGATTCATGTTTTGGAAATTAGTGCATATTTAATTAGACAGTGCCTCATTTTTCATATATAAACATAACATTTCAGAAATTTAGTTTTAAATTGTTAATGTAATAAAGTATGGTGAGATCTGTTAAATTTTGTACCCTGTTCACCTGTACTGTCTAGTCTTTTTTCTGTGTATTGACTGTGTTTTATGTAGGTTTTAATGTCCAATAATAATCCAATAACCTGCTGAAACAAACACTGATGAAGAAGACTGAGCTGAAATCATATTTTCTGCTATTTGCTAGTCTGTGGCAGACGAGGGGTTAAAGTTTAGCTAGATATTATAACATCCAAACTTTATCTGTGTATTATTCTGATGAGAAAAGCTATATGTGCAAGCAACGCTTAAACTGTAAATATTTCGCATATAGATGAGCTAAAGCCACAAAACACTAATTATGATTAAAATACATAATATAAAACACCGGAAGTGAAAGAAGAGGTCCAGTCAGAATGAAAGGGTTAAAAGGTTTTATTACAGGAACAAATAAATCTAACAAACTGTAACTTTGTACATGTTGCAGGAAGCAAATGCAACAGGAAGCGCATCATGCTGCATCTGTCCATAACCATGGAAACATGAAGTTGTGACATCATCATCATCGCAAAACAAAACAAACGCATCGGTGACCTCGACTGCTGGATGAGCGGAAACATGAACATGATCAGTTTTAAACAGTGATGAGCATTTTAACCAATCAGAGCCGTGAGAACAATCTTCATCATCATCATCAACACTGATGCTCTGCACCAATAATCAGCAGCTCATTACAATCTGAGCATACTTTTACCAATTATGAGTGGGATTACTTCAGAAAAGCTTTTAATCAAATGTCGAGAATCACCTGGATGGAAACAATATAATAACAGTGACTGCAAAAACATATTGACAAACGTTTCAAACTTCAACAGACTCCACACTCAGACATGCTTCAAAGAAAACTAATTAATTTAGAGTGACTCTGCATCTATGAGCTGAAAAAATAAAGGTTTGTGGAAGAACAAACAAATTCAAACGTGCTTCAAACACACACACTCACACACACACACGCACTCTCTCACACACTCTCACACACACACTCACACTCACACTCTCACACACACACTCACACTCACACACACTCACGCGCACACATTCACACACACACGCACACTCTCACACACTCACACACACACTCACACTCACACACACTCTCACACACACACTCACTCACACACACTCACGCGCACACATTCACACACACACTCACACTCACACACACTCTCACACACACACTCACACACACTCACGCGCACACATTCACACACACACACGCACTCTCTCACACACTCTCACACACACACTCACACTCACTCACGCGCACACATTCACACACACACGCACTCTCTCACACACACACACTCTCACACACACACTCACACGCACACACGCACTCTCTCACACACTCTCACACACACACTCACACTCACACACACTCACGCGCACACATTCACACACACACGCACTCTCTCACACACACACACACTCTCACACACACACACTCACACACTCACACACACACACACACACACGCACTCTCTCACACACTCTCACACACACACTCACACTCACACACACTCACACATTCACACACACACGCACACGCACTCTCTCACACACACACACTCTCACACACACACACACACACACACACACACTCACACACACACACTCACACACACACACACACTCACACACACACTCACACACTCACACACACTCTCACACACTCACACACACACACACTCACACACACACACACACACACTCTCACACACACTCTCACACACTCTCACACCCCCCACCCCAGATTTATAGCAGCGTCCAATAGGCGAAATATACTCGCTTCAAAATGCTTATTACCTGCCGCTTAGTGAGAAATGACAAAGTGCTTTTACGAAAATTAAAAGTTTTTTTTGCGCTAGTATCAATATCTTAAGATTATCTATAAGGACAAAATTTGATTTACATATATTCAAATTTTAAACGGAGCCTTCATCAAAATTTCTAGAATCCGAAATTCGCCCCCTACACTATAAATAGATGCTGAAAGCTGCAGTTGCATCGTCACTTATTCACAGTGTTAGCAATTCTCTGTACTGTGAATGCTAGGCGTAGGGCGAGACTGATTCAGACAATATGTTTACATATTGGGGCAAACAGTCTAGATTTGCGCGGTCACGCCGGGCACAGTCTGGACTTTGTCTCCAAGTCCAGACAAGACGGAGCGAATATATGCACGGTCAGTATATTAAACACTTTTTAAAATTACAGCTCAGCAGATGATCACTTCTTTTGTCAAAATTAAAGAGTCTAGTTTGCTGGACTGTGCCGTCAAATGTTGCTTTACCAACGGTGCCTTGGCCCGAAGTATTTGTAAACAAAATGCAAAACTTTTTTGGCTGTTTGCGGGGCGGGCTACCAATACAAACCCGCTTTCTCCTGCTTCGTTGAATATCGTCCATTGGCTTGTTTCACACTGCGTGCTTCGCAGCAATTTCAGGATCTTAAGTTAAGCGTTTTACTGATAAAATTGTCAGAGTATGCAGCAGTGTGTGTGTGTGTGCGCGCCTTGTAGTAGAGAAGATATGTGTTTTCGTACATTAAAATGCAATTTTTGCGGCAAAAACATTTGTATTAATTTGTCATTTTCTTTATCCTTATTGTCTCCAATACGCCGCTTGTTCGTCAGTGTGTTGCCGCGGGTTTTGTTTTTGCTGTTGTAGGCCGCAAGTGACCTTGAAATAACCGAAATATCTGGCTTAGGAGTCATAACGCAGCAACAATACTGCTCGAATTCATAGCTGTTATCCACACACTTCCAACACTTGTCAGCTAATCAGATTCAAAGCATCGTCCCATAGTATAAATATATATAAATTAGTTAAAAACAGATTAAAATTTTCTTTTTTTTAAATACACCGCACTTTTTTTCTGAAAATGCTGATTAATTTACAATTTCCTATTCTAAGTGAAATTAAAAATAATCTTCATCGCGAACATTATAATAAATGTCGCGCACTCAGAGTGTTTCTTCAGCAAGTAGAAAATATAAAGAAATTCGAATAAAATCAAACACCAATTCAAAATTAAATATGTGATGAATCATATATTGGGTCATAAGCTGACGGCTTTAAAGAGCTGCCACGCAATAAACGTACAACAAGGGATTACTGCGTTTCATCCGCTTAATATGAAATGATAAGTCTAGCAGCTTAAAGTTTGTTTTTTGCCAGCATTACATTTTCTACATTGTATTTTGCTGGTAATATATAACGGCTGACAGTGTGTGAGAAGAGAGAGTCATGAAAAATTTTTCTTCACGTTTTGACTCATTTCTGTCATGAGACGGAAAAAAGATCTGTAATTTTCCGTTTGATGTGGTCGAAAGATATGTTCTGTTTAAATAAATGCAAGTATCAAGAAAAAAGACAGAGCTACAGTTGTAGTGGGTGGTTATATTTGCATTAAATATTTTTAGAATGATTTGAGACTGATTTGACTTTAGACTGGAGTAGTGGGCTGACTAGCTTGCATCACAGAAATAAATTATACTTTAAAGTATATTAAAATAGAAAACAGTATATTGTAACATCTGTAGACACCGTTTTTCTGTATTTTTGATCAAATAAATGTATCTTGCTGAGATAGACTTCTTCAAAAAACTCTTTGCTCCACTGATCTGTTTGAACGGTAGTATATATCATCACAATCACACTTGATTATCCTTCGATATATATTATGTTGATACAGCTCTAAACTACAAGAAATTACGAGATGTTTTATCTTGTAGGATAAGATTTGCAGTAACACAGAATGCAGTAGATCAGCAAATACAATATTACGCATTTCTCAATAAAGAGTGAGTTATCTCAATGACTGTGATTGGTTATGTTAAAAATTTGTGTCGTTTGATAGATAGTCTTCTCTCTTTCCTTCTTCGTTTTCTCGACAATTTTCCTCACTCGTAATTACAATTATAAACATTATATATACTGTGTATATACATAGTTGTCTTATTTCTTCTTTATTTTATATATAAAATTACAATTATAAACATTATATATACTGTGTATATAAACAGTATATATAATGTTTATAATTGTAATTTTATATATAAAATAAAGAAGAAATAAGACAACTATTGAAAACATGAAAATGTTAGTTGTACTGCAAAAGTCTTTTTTTTAAATTAAATACTAAATTAAATATATGTAATTCATATATCACAATTTACTGTTGCTTTAGTATTTCGGTAAATAAAAATAATGGTGATGTATCATTTTAGTAGTGTATTAGGCTGCAAAGCAAAGAGCATCAAAGCTTTGTAAATCTCTAGAGCCATCTATTCAGTTTTTCCCTATTTCTGAATTTCTTTCTCCTGTCTGTGTCATGGTGGGCCTGTCACCAACTCATCCATGAGACCAAAAGAGGGACAGCGACATGCTAATGTAACATTGCCGTCATTCATTACACAGCCTGAATACAGTGAGAGAGTCAGAGAGCGAGGGAGAGAGAGACTATCTATCTGTGGTACAGGCAGCATAATAATAACATCCACAGTCATTCAGCACCGCTCTGTGTTCTTCACTCTTTGTCTGTGCTGTAGGGACTCTGAATATGTTTTGCTGATCTACTGCATTCTGTGTTACTGCCACATGCTGAAAATCTTATCCCACTACAGAAATAAAACATCTCTCGCTGGTCCTGTATGAAACATTTACTCATGTTTTGGTTTAGAGTAATATCAACATAGCCTTATGCAAGTCGAGTGTCAAGTTATGTGATATGTGTGAGTATATATACACTACCGTTCAAAAGATTTAGATCAGTAAGACTTGTAAAGTTTTTTGAAGAAGTCTCTTATGCTCAGCAAAGGCTGCATTTATTTGATCAAAAATACAGAAAAAAAACAGTAATCTTGCAAAATGTTGTTACAATATAAAATACTGTTTTCTATTTTAATATACTTTAAAGTATAATTTATTTCTGTGATGCAAAGCTGAATTTCCATCAGCCCTTACTCCAGTCTAAAGTGTCACATGGTCCTTCAGAAATCATTCTAAAAATATTTAATGCAGGGGCGGAGCTAGGGTTGGCCACCCCACTCACAACTGCTCCTTCTGTCTTTTTTCTTGACAAGAATTGCATTTATTTAGAAGCAGAACATCTTTGCGACCACATCAAACCGGAGAATTTTCAGATGCGCACTCCACCTCCGTCTCAGCGGCAGGGCGTGAGTCAAAGAGCGCGGAAAAGGTACAGGTGACGAGGGAGCTTCCTCTCTTCCTCTACTGTCAGCCGTTATACTGTGCTCGTAGTGTGCGCTCTTCAACTGCGCGCACAAATATGACGGCGCATGCTGTAGACTTTATCATTTCATATTAAGGCGTGAATGAAGCTACGAGTAGTGTGTCAGATCCTTGTCACGTTTAGCAGTGGCAGCTCTTAAAGTAATAGCAGCCAAATAAACTTATGACCCAGCTGCTGTGATTCATCTATATTTAATTTTGAATTGGTGTTTGATAACTTTATTCAATTTCTTTATATTTTCTACTTGCTGAAGGGCACAAGTAAATGACATTTATTATAATGGGTTTACGTGAAGATTGTTTTAATTTCACTTAAATTAGAAATTGTAATTAATCGCACATTTTTTTTCCAGAAAAAAAAAAGTGCAATTAATTATTTAAAAAAAAATTTTAATCGATTGACAGCACTAGTTTATATATATTTATACTATGGGACTGTTGAAAGCTTGAATCTGATTAGCTGACAAGTGTTTTAAGGTGCGAAATAATTTTCAGAGAAATGCGCTGCTTAAGTAATTCCAGGCAGGTATTGATCGCATTACATGTCCATATCACTTCGCCAAATGATTTCAGTTATTTCAAAGGTCCTTACAGCCTACAACAGCAAAAGAACCAAAACCCACAACAACACTGACCAAGCAAACGAATATTGTAAACAATAGGATAAAAATGACAAATTATTTTCATGTTTTTGCCACAAAATTACGTTTTATAATTATGTACAGAAAACACATACTCTCTTTCTCCTGCTCTCTCTCCCTAAGAAACACACACACATACAGTACAGACACACACGCTACTCTGACAATTTTATCAGTAAAATAGTTTAGCAACTTAAAGGTCCCCTGAAGTGCCTTGAAACACGCAGTGTTACTCTATGTAGTGACGTAATTTCAACTGAAATAGGAAGAGAGGGCGGGACATATTGAGCAGCCCCGCCCCCTTTTTAAAACAGCGAAAAGCGTTTTGTTTATATCTGCTCGGGCCAGAGCCGTTGAGCTTGGTAAAGCAGCATTTGACAGCCACAGTCTAATAGATTATCCCCTAGATTCAATATGAAACTCTTAGTACAACAAAAAAGTGATCATCATGCTGAGGCTGTGTAGTTTTAAAAGTGTTTAATATATACTGACTCGTGCATATGATTCGCTCCGTGCGATCACATCTCTGGACCGGAGCCAAAGTCCAGATCAGACTGTGCGAGCTGCCGCGGTTCGCGTGACACAACGCAAATCTAGACTTCATTTGCCCCAATGTAAAGCATATTTACATTGTCTGAATCAGTCCCTATCGCCTACACTGTGCACATTCACAGTACAGGAAGTACTAACACTGTGAATAAGTGACCGATCTCAGCTGCAGCTTCAGCATCTATTTATAGTGTAGGGGGCAGGCGCTTCAGATTCTAGAGAGCATTTGATTGGTCAGAAGATTTGATGAGAAGCTGAAGCTCCGTTTAGGGCGGAAGTGACGAACTGCAAGATTTGAATGCTAATATCTTCTAAATCCAAATTTTGTCACTGTTTTGGCGCACACTGGCTTATAGATAATCTTAAGACTATTGATACTAACACCCAAAAAACTTTAATTTTGATTTCATGGGGACTTTAAAAGCTACTTGTCATTTCTCACTAGCGAGGTAATAAGCATTTTTGAAGCAGACGCTATTAGTATTTCGCTATTAGTAGAGAGAGACGCTGCTGCCAAACACGACTGAGAGACGCAAAGACTCCAGTAATTCACACAAACACACAAAAAAATAATAGTATGCATGATTTTGGAACAACAAGAAGGTGAGTAATTCAGACAGGATTTTTATTCATTTAAGTCAGTTCAGAGTCTATTTGGGCAAACTCAAAACTCTGCTGTCTTATAGGGGGGCTCTCCAAAATAATGAAAGAAAGGCTCAAGGAATCAGAGGGTGACAGAATGAATGCTGAAGATGCAGGGGAGGAGGGGAAAGGAACTGAATCAGAATGGTAAAGTACGGTGTCAATTAAAAAAATGAACTGGAGTACATTGCCGTGATGACAGCTGGTGGGAGTCGAGATGACAGGCGTTACATTACGCAGCTTTGGTGGCTCCCGTTGTTCCCTCTCTTGTCCCCCTTCCCCTCCCCATGAACGGTGGTCAGTGAGACGGGTTTGGAGGAGAGCGGAGAGCTGGGACACCACTGGCCCCCAAGCTACAGCTAACAACCGTGATTAGCATTAGCAAGCCTCCACCAGGCAGTCTGGTGCACACACCACAAGACAATTTAGAGCTGCGCACTTCTACTTAAAGACCTTCATTAAAAGAATTTGTTATTCAAAACAGGCGACGCAAAGTGTCCTCGGGCTATCAAAGTCCTATCTTTTAAGGTGCCTCGGAAACGTACCTCACTAGATCTAATCAGACTTCAGCTTGGCGCATTAAGCTAGCTGAGTTTTTATAGCCTTTGGGCTAAATTAGATATCTTTCGCTTGGGTATGTTGCCAGGACAGATCACAGGGACAAGGATACATGAGAATGGCTCATTTAGTTCACTGTGTTTGACAAGTAAACCGTAAAACAACATCTGAACTTAGAAAAAACACTAAAAGTTCACACAGCTTTTGGCTGTTTGTCAATAAAACTTCACTTTGACACTTTGCATTGGCTTCTAACGGATACGTATCGAGTTTCCAGAGTTGCTCTATAATGTCTGTCTCTTAAAGAGCTGGAGATGGGAAATGATCCCTTTGAAAGACAGCGACAGTGATCAAAGTCAGAATTAATTATGCACGCTTGTCTCTCTCCCCCCTCCTCCTCTCCCAGTGAATTTTGCTAATCTAATCGAGCCGGAGCGGAATGGTTTCCTCTCTGTCATCCCTTGCATGCGTGTGGTGCCTGTTTACTAAAGGGAGAGGTGCGTATGACTTAATCTCTGCTCCTTAGGGAATCCGCCAGCTCTCTGTATATTGCTTCCTTTATGAGGATTGCATGTTAGAGAGGAATTTCTCTGTAACAATCAACTGCCAAAGAAATCAAGTCATCTTTCTCCTCGAATAAATACCTGCAGAGTTATAATTGAAGGCTGACACACACAAAGCAGCCAAGAGCACCAAAATGACCAAAAATTACTCAGCTTTACTGTATGTTGTTCTAAACCAGTATGGCTTTTTTTTTTTTAGAACACAAAAGCAGATGTTTTGAAGAATGGTTACGCTGCTCTTTATCTTACAATGAAAGTGGATGGTGACCAGAGGCTGTGAAGCTCCAAAATGACAAAAAAAAAAAAAAAAAACATAAAAGCACAACAAAAGTAGTAGTTTTCAGAACTTTACAAGCTTCATAAGAGGAACTAGGACTGGATGATATTCAAAAGAACTGACATTGCAATATGTTGTTTTTCTGCTAAAGAAAATATATATTTATAAAAAAAAAAAATGTGTGTGTGCGTGTATATATATATATATATATATATATATATATATATATATATATATATATGTGTGTGTGTGTGTATGTATATAAAATGCATGTTGTGACAGGATTTTTTTTTTTTTTTAAATTTACCTATTTGGAAATAATCACATGCACAGAAATACATGTACCTGCACAGAAAAAAAAAAAAAAAAAAATCTGAAAAATTACTTTTTATTGAATGACATTTTTTTAATGCAAACCATCCTTTTATGGCAATTAGTATTAAATAAAAATATTAAGCAAAATATGAAATAATCTGTAATAATACTACTGTACTGGAGTTAAAAATTATATTAGTGTACTGGTATTAAAAATATTTTATTTCATTAAAAAAAAAACACTTTTACAATACAAATTTATCTTATAATTTCATTTTCAAACATTAAGCCATCAAGCTTTTATTGTGGCGGTTTGCTGGCAAATAAAAATATGCAAATGAATACAGCACCGCACTTCTCACGGAAACCCGCAGTGCATATATTCTTTTAATTAAATTGCAGCCTTTGAGATTTGATAATCACACTAAGATATATTGCAATATTGATTTTATTATGATAAATTGTTCAGTCCAAAGAGGAACAGACTGAAACTTTATCCTGAAAATGTAACTTGCACTGAAAATCTTTCATGACGGCTGTGGTCACCATTCACATTCACTGTATGGAAAAGAGAAGAGTGAACATTTTTCAAAACGTCTCCTTTAGATTTTCATGGAAGAAAGAAAGTCATACAGGTTTCTTAAAACATATGTGACTAAAAATTGACAAATATATGAATAAATATTGACAGATCGTGTTTGAGTACATCTACAATAACAAGCAGCTTCGTTGATGTATCTAATGAGTGAGTGTCATCAAATTACTCTTTACAAATAATGAGGTAGCAGGACTGAGTGTGGTCGTACTTTGTTCATCTGTGCAGGTGGGGTTGAGAGCAGAGGTGAACGTGTGAGAGCAGTAACCTCGCTCTGTTGTGGCCCTAAAGAGGGTCTCTATACGAGCGACAGCATGTAAAGGGACCCCCGCACGCTCGCCGAGGTCCCCATGGTGTGCTCTATATCATAAGTAATACTTATAAGGCTTCGCTCTTTGACTGGTGATGAGTTTATGCGAAAGTAATTAACAGTAATTAATCCTTAATTACCATAATTAGCCAAGTCGCAGTAAATTAAACCACATCTGGAGGCAGATGAAAGGGGCTCGGCAACTGAAGCGGTCTGTTTTTTCCTTTTTTACTTTTTTTAGAGGACCGGGGGCGAAACCAAAGCCATCTGACAGCATTTGGTGGCGGCTACCTGTTTGATCAAGGCTCCTGTGTTTTTTGCTCTCGATCCCATGAGAATGACTGAGTGAGTGAAGCTGAGGGGGATGGAGCATGATGGGAAAGGGGGAGGAATGAGGGATTCATTTCAAACTACAATAACCTCTCATCTCTAGGGGAGCATCTCCCTTAAGCTACGACACAAGGACGTGCAACATATGGCCACTCGCAGACACAGACAATTGCCTGTGGTGTCTGGCTCCTCTGGAACATGGATGTCTGCGTCTCACATATGACACCGGGTTCTCAGAGATAGCAGCCGTCGTCATCAGATAAATCCATCTTTGTGTGATCTCGAGTCATTTCAGTGCCTCTATGGATAAATGCAAACACGAGAGTGTTTTATCAAATATAACGCGATTCGGATGGGACTAGTTTTCCCTGAGGAGCTCAGATAAATTTGTGTTTCACAGATGTACTTTGTGGTTTTAATCTAGTCCAAATCAACATAGCTGTTGTTTTCTTTTCACAGACAAAAATATGGAGCAGTTTTACTGATTTTCAACTCGGGCATCCAGTGATTGTGGTGCATTATTATTTCAGAACAATTCTTCTCATTTCTTTTGACCTTTGTTGAATACTGTAACTAAAACTAATTTTCTTGGTGCAGAAGTATGCAGAACAATAAACACAAAACAAGAGCTGATATCATATAGAGGACCCCTGCAGACAATCATGCCAATGTGTCAAGGTCAATAAATCTCTTAAAATATCAGATAATTTGACCTTAGGGTAGGAAAATGTACGGTTCTAAAAAGTCATGTGGTGTGATTCAAAATATTTAATATTCATGAAATAATAACTCATGATATGTGACCCTGGACCACAAAACCAGTCTTAAGTCGCTGGGGTATATTTGTAGCAATAGCCAAAAATACATTGTATGGGTCAAAATTATCCATTTTTCTTTTATGCCAAAAATCATTAGGATATTAAGTAAAGATTATGTTCCATGAAGATATTTAGTAAATTTCCTACCATAAATATATCAAAACTTAATTTTTGATTAGTAATATGCATTGCTAAGAACTTCATTTAGACAGCTTTAAAGGTGATTTTCTCAGTATTTTGATTTTTATGTACCCTCAGATTACAGATTTTCAAATAGTTGTATCTCGACCAAATATTGTCCTATCCTAACAAACCATACATCAATGGAAAGCTTATTTATTCAGCTTTTAGATGATGTAAATCTCGAAAAATTGACACTTATGACTGGTTTTGTGGTCCAGGGTCACATATTTGTACAAAAAATATTTTTGTAAAAAAAAAAAAAAAAAAAAAAAACCTGAAAAAAGTGTATGTAATGTAAGAAAATATGTTATTACTATTTTTTACCAGTGTTAACTAAAACTATTATGTTTATAATTTAAAAAAAGCTCAAATAAAATAAAATAATAAAATAATAGTATATTTAAACACATGAAAATAATAGTTGCAGTGCCAAAATTACTAAAACTGAAATAAAGCTAAATAGAAACATTAACTAAAATCTCAACAAAACTGAAAATAAAATGAAAACTGAAATAATAAAAGCTCAAACAAATTAAATACTATAATAGTATATAAATAATACTGTTGTTTACTTGACGGTTGCACCACAAGACAGAAGTCATTCAATAGGAACTTTTCTTGAAAATAGAATAAAGTTTTTCAAAAACCATTGAAACCAACATGAATTCAATGAGTATGTGTGTAAGATTTTGGCACATGTGTTTACTTTAAATTTTTAAACACTCTAATTTATCACTGTCCCCTATAAATCTTGTTTATTTCAGTGGGATTTGTAATGCACGTATCCAGAACACGTGACCTTTCGTAAATCCACAGTAATAAAAACTACAGAGATCTCAATCCTGTCAAATCAGCACATGGAATCATAGACATCCTAGGTTAATAATTAACTCAAACATCGTTGAGAAAGCTAATCTCATCCCAATAGTACTTAAGTGATGCACCAATATACTAAACATTCAAACAGAGAAATGAAAGTGCTGTGGGCTGTGGATGCTCGGCAAGTGTGTGTCACTCTCTAATCAGTTATTTACACAGAGTGTGAGCAGATTAAAGTGGGATTAGGCTATTTGCCACACCCGCAGGCAGCCTATGCATCCATGTGCCTTCCCAGCCGCCCACTAAACCACAAAAACCCTCCACAGCTTTACATCGCATCCCTATCAAACAGCTCCAACTCTGGCACAACATCCGGCAGATAAGCACTTATCTGCAGAACATATTCACAAACATGCCATGCGTCAACACCGCACCAACATTCCACATTCAAATCATACCAATGTTCCACATTCAATCACAACTCCACAGAATTCAGTGTTTCTGATGTGTCAGTAAAGCACATAAAAGAAGCATAAAAGACTCCTTATGACTTGTGAGCTATATTCAGAGTCTTTTGAAGCCATATGATAGATTTTAGACTAGGGTTGGGAACCATTTTACTGCTTTTAATGAATCAAACACATTACTGTTCAAAAGTTTGGTTTGTACATTTTTTTAATGTCTCTTTTGCTCACTGAGGCTTAATTTATTTGAAAAATATTCTGATCTAAATTATTGATGAAATTCTATTAATAAAAAAACAGTAAAAATGATAATGTGAAATATTATTTCAATTTAAAATAACTGTTTTCTATTTTAATATCTTTCAAAATGCGATTTTTTTCCGGAGTCTTCAATGTCACATGATCTTTCAAAAAAACATTCTAATATGCTGATTTAGTGCTCAAAAACATTTCATTTTTATTAATGTTGAAAACTTAAGATTTTTTTTAATGCTTAATATTTCTGTGGAAAGCATGACAGGGAATCATTAAATTCAACTTCAGGAATTAAATGTTGCTTAAAAAAATCTTCTTTGTATTGCACAGAAAAAAACGAACAAAAAAATGACATGAGGGCGATTAAATAAAGTAAATACCTTCTGGATGAACTCATCTTTTAATTATCAGGAGAATCTTGAAATCTTGTATTCTGTGAGCCCATCCTTTGAAACAAATGGTCTGCGTGTCTCTGCAGGATTGGCCTGCAGTTGAGGTGTAAATTAGAGCACTGGTAGAAGGCGAGAAAAGTCTATTAGCGCACACGCTTGGAACCGATTCTGGCGAAGAAACTGGATCTTAAATGACCCCAAGGTACAGAGCTGTGACGGAGGGCAGGTTCAAGGCACGGTTGTACACGTAAAGCTGTTACTTCAATAACACGTTGCTAACTTGATCTCACTGCAAGTGCAAGCTGGAGAGGAGATCTCACACTGTGTACCGGACTTGACACGTCTTATGTAAACAAGAAAAATGAGAGGGCCTGCCAACACTGACACAAGCACCATCTCTAATTGGACTATAGCCTATAAGCTATTTTTCTTGGTTAACATAGTTTCCCCGTACACTATAAATGTCTTGTGGAAACAGGCGTGTTAGTGTTTTTGAATCCGACTACTTAAAGTAGTAACAGGTCTGGAATCTGTGGAAGAAAATGTCAAGTTACCTTGCGAACGAAAGAATATTTGGCCACACACTTTATATCCCCTCACAGATTTTGTTATTGTGATGTGTCTGTCTCTCGTTGGAATTTTCCATTTGCAAGCTGTGGTGTGTTGGCTTTGCTGAGGCTGCCTTGTTCAGTAAGCAAGAGTAAAACTACATGAGACATTAAACTTCATAACAAGTCCCATCCACAAGACACCAGGCCGCTAGAGACCAGTGTTTTATGTGGTAAGCAGCAGGCCCTGGAGACGGGACTATTTGTTTCAGTTGCTGCCAGTCATAATTTCCACTATCCAACATAACTAATGCCTTGCTTAAGAATACTTGTCGATACCGAGTTAAACAGCATGTTGCTTTAAAAAAATGAACAGAAGATTCTGCAAATAAGTTTTAGGTGAAAGTCAACATGAAATCAAAATGAAATATTCTTATTTTTTAATGGAATATTGCAGTCATTATTTATTATGTATCTGTGCACATCATTATTTGTGCCCTTGTAATCTTTAAATCAAATACATTAGATTCCCCTCCCCTCGCAACAATCCAGTTGTCAAATTGTAAATTGCTGATTGCCAAAATCAAATTTTGTCGAGAAGCTGTTTCATTATAGAGAAGAAAATTGCAATTTTCATTGCATGCCCAATTCTTATATTTAATACAAGCCTAAGGCTACATTTACACTAGTGTGTTTTCGTTTTAAAACACATAACTTTTGTGTTTACACGACCCTCGGAAATGAAGACTTTCAAAAACGCTGCAGACCCCGTTTTAGTTTGAAAACTCCGGGGTTGCGTTTCAGTGTAAACGGACCAAAACCGAGACTTTTGAAAACGATTGCGTGGCTGCCCACATTCGCTCTGCGTATCCTTGACAACTGTGTAAACAATAACATCATGCCCATTGTTGTACCTGCATGAATGATCATGTGACACGTTTTCGGTTGTGTAGTGTGGACGGAGATCGTTTCTGAAATGCAGTGAAAACACCAGTGTAGACGAGGATCGTTTTCATTTAAAAAAAAGTTTTTAAAACAAAAACGCAATAGTGATATACGGGGCCTAAGATCACAACCACCAACCATTAGTAAGGTTGGTTATAAAAATTTTAAAATGAAAAAAAAAAAAAAAAATTAATTTCCAAAAATGTCGTTCCAAACCTGTAAGATTTTCTTTTGTCTGCGGAACACAAAAGAAAATATTTTGAAAAATGTTGGTGTCCAAACAATATTGGACCCCACTGACTCAACAAAACAACAACATTGGGACAATTTTCAAAATATCTTCTGTTGTATTTCACAGAAGAAAGAAAGTCATACAGGTTTGGAATGACATTACATGAAATTACAGACAGAAATTACAATTTTGGTTGAAATATCCCATTAAATAATTACTAAAAAATGTGTGAAATCTGTGTCAGGTCAACCCCAAACCACAAGTCTTTCTTAAAACTAGTTATTAGTTTACTATATTTCTTGACTAGACTAATACGCAATGCACAGAATAATTGATTTTAAAACAATCTCAAATTATATCATTTGCCACAACCAAAATTACTTTAGTAAAACCAATCTTTTCTCAAAAGCAGACAGCATTCCTAGATTTCCCAAACGTTGTATCACTGAGGAGAAAACAGAATGAAATCTACAAAAAAAAAACGTGATCCAATTTTTCACATATTCAAAGATAATTGTCACAACATGGGATTTTCTGTTCTGATTGTTTTGGGTTGGAGATTAGCGGCGCAGCTAATCTTGCTAATTAGTGCTAACAGCGTTACTCACTTGACTCCCCAGTGAGACGGGGACTCCTGCAGACTCTCTAAGTTAAGAAACGAATGTGGCTGAACATGCAAATGAGCTCAAAGCGGACCAGGCTTTGTGGAAAAGCCGGGCCGGACAAAAACTGGCTAGCCCCGAGGTTCACAAAGCTTCAATCACTCAATCTTACTGGCTTATGTGGGTCGCATAACAGATGCACATGTGGGTCAAAGGGAACCCCCGTTGTCAATCAAGAGACAAAAGTAGGGAGAGGGAGGTCATTTGTATATGAACTCATTAGAGAAAGTAGCGGGGGGTCATTTTTACATCTCCTTCTGTCCTTGAGGCGATATGTATGAAAAATGAGAGGCAAGTCTCGGAAGGCAGCGGCCACGCTTGACCCCAAAAAGGCACTGCGGTCTGACGCTAAAGCTAAATGGATAGGTGATGACAGTGCTACAATACAGGGCGCTTCACATGTTATACAAACACAAAACAAAAAGGAGAGAGAATCCTGTTTCGTCTGAAAACGCCTCGACGCGAAAACCAGTGAAGTGCATAACTGTCAAGGGGAATCGGGGACTCGACTCAGGGGCCGGTCGATTGCGCTAAGATCGCATAAAGCATCCTCATTCTCTCTCTCTCTCTTTCCTTCGCTCTCTCCATTTGTCATTCTCCTTCCTCACCCGGCTGGCTCGGAAGCTTTTTCCCCAACCCATCCCTCACCGAAATGCCCACCGCAAATAAGCTATGCATGAGTCAACACAAAAGGAAATTGAGCAAACGCTAGGCGTGTTTGCGCGGCATCTGCTTTGAGGGATTGCAGTGTGACTAAATAGGCAGCTTTCTGTCGGTCAGCCCATCCACACCTGCCTCCCCAGCTGGACTGCCGCGCTCTCCTCCGCACACAGCCCATTCCAAATAACTCCCAGCTGCTGACTGTATTTTTAGCCCCAGCTTTTATTTTCACACCTGCGGGGAGTGTTTTCACAGTCGACTTTGGGCTTTCCCCCCTCTGGCTGCAGGCAGGTACAGCAAATGGAAACACATGTTGTTTACTCATCAACTTTCATCAGGCTGTTTGTGTGAAGAACAGGCCTGTATCTGGTGAGGACCTGGTTTCGAAGCGCTACTTGACGATCCATCCTTTGGACGTGAAGCTCTGAAGAGATCGCACCTGGGTAGGGTTGCACCAACCATTCGTAAGTTCTTACTTAAATTAGAACGTTAAGTCCACACTAGAGGCTTAGTAACTAACTACTATTTAGTTTGTTACTAAATCTATGCATTATTTGATTTCACCAGTTTTTCGTAAGGCAGGACGTAGCTAGTAGTTCGTAAGCTCTCCGTAAAGTACTGCGTATTCGCATAATATGACGTTTACCCTAAATCATCCAATAGAAACCTTCAAATACACGAGCAGAACTTGTTTAAATGGTATGAATTTGAATTTATCCTTCATTCTAACTTCTTTTACCTCACGTATACTAATGGTAAAAACAAGTTTCCATTAAAAACGATACATTAATAACATTAGTCTATATGTAAGCTATTTTTATATGTAAATAACATTCAGAAACTGTAATTGAAATAAATAAGGATCAATAAATACTGAAAGAAAAAAAAACATAAGAAATGCCACTTATTTATTATTTCATCTGACATGCGCAACACGGACCGAAGCACACAGAGGCGCGCTGTAGATGGGGTGTTGAAGACGCCCTAAAAAAGAAACAAAGTACGTTCATTCACGTATTGTTCTCTCTCTTAATATGTACGTGAGTTTAAATGTCAGCAGCATCATATATGCCTAAAGGATTGAAGGTTGTCGGGTAAAAGAAGAGCATATTGATGCAGTTCGCTTAGTCTGCCATTTTAATTCCAGCCGTTACTCCTGACCAGATGCTTCTGTAAATATTTAGTTTATACGTAGAGTTACACTTCAACTAAGTGTAATGGTGCAACGGAAAAATATTTAGTAGTGCGTAAGTTGTAAATTAGTGCCCATTTACGTCAAAACTAGGTTAAGTTATAACTTGCGTACAGCTGGTGCAACCGGCCCCTGCATACTGGCTTACTGTGAAAGCTAGGTACATGGTCATCTTTTGTTTATGTTGAACTGACAGGATTTACACTGACACCTGTGTGGATGTAGCATCATGCAAAAGTTTCCACTATCAATCCTATGACAGTAAGCTATGATTAATCTATTCCAAGAGCGAAAGTGTGCAGTAATAAGCAGGTCTTCAGTTGGTCATGTGATCAAAAAATGGTGGCCCGCATGAGGCGACCTGCTCCATGTAAAATAAATCAGCTTCTACTAGGCTACTGACATGACTGGAGATTTCTTATTATGGTTTGAATTTTTTCACTATCAATCCTATAGCACTTAGCTATGATTAATTTATTCAACAGCGAAAATATGCAATAAAAAGCAGGCTACTGAGATAAAGTTTTCAGTTAGTCATGTGATATAAAAATTGAGGCCACAATGAAGTTGTCCACTCCATGTAAAATATATCAGCTTTTATTATTATTTGTTACATTTGTAAATATATATTTTAAATTTTTTTTTTTTTTTACCAAAAAATTAGGTCTTCTAAGCTTTAAAGATATACAACAAATGCTTAAAACATTCTTTTTTTAGTTGTTTAGCAGATGCTTTTATCCAAAGCGACTTACAAATGAGGACAATGGAAGCAATCAAAATCAACAAAAGAGTAATAATATGTAAGTGCTATGACAAGACTCAGTTAGCCTAATGCAGCACACATAGCAAAGTTTTTTTTTTTTTTGTTAATTATATAAATAATCACATAAATTATATATTATTTTTATTTCTGCATTTTACTTTTACTTCTTTCTACTTTCCAAAACCAGTATACTATTCCAAGCAATTCTACTTCTACTGTATATAGAAAAGATTCTTAAGGATGGATGTTTCTATTACAATGTCTTATGTAAATTTAGTTAATTTAAAACATTTGAAATAGGATTTTTTTAGTGGTAAAACTTTTTTAATCAAGAAAAAATGGGTTCACCTTTAATGTATGCAAAACCTGAGCCATCTCTGGCACACGGCAAACAGCGAACTTGACAAAATGATTTAAGCGTGCCACAGTGGCACTTGGTATGATCTGGGCCAGCGCCGACATTAGCATGATAATGAATGCCGATTTCGACACTTGGAAGTATAGAAATAGGATTTTTGTAAGAGCGCTGCAGGCGAGAAGCTGAAATATGCTGGGGGAGTGGGAGGTTTCGCTTCATCTTCTCCATCCTCACGTACAGCTGGTTAAGGGTAGAGATGGTGGGATTACATTATGAGTCTGACCTAGTTGGGAGTTGCCTCCAGAGACTCAGATACTTGCCTCAGTGGCTGGGACTGGCTGTAATTTCTCCCTGCTGGTGAAGAAGAGAGAGAAAGAGAGAGATGGCCAGACAGGCCTTCGTTCAGAGTCTCAGTGTTGACTCTGGGGCTCTCCGGGACATTGCTGTGTGGGGGCGGTGGTTACAAAGCATGACTGTGCTTTGGCTCAGGGGCTTTATGAGCTCCATCTCTCTCACACACTCAGCTCTGTGAACCTGCGCTTCTTAATTTGAGTCCGTCTATGTTAAACTCACATGGGCTTCTACCAAGGTTGGGCTCTGACCTTCTCTAAACAGTGGAGGTGTAGTAAAAATAAGCACAGGAGAGGGCTATTTGAAGTGTTTTGGACCTGCTTATGTGACTGAATACTGTAACTACAAAAGAATGAAAATAAAGGTCTGACAGCAAATGAAAAATTATATACAGTGGTCTCCAAAACTCTGAGGCCATTAATGCTTTGCATTTAAATTAAAATCAAAACAACCTTTTTCCAGTACACATTATATTAACAGCACAATTATTTAGGTAAAAATGCATAAAAAAATTAAATACAAAATTCAGATGTGTTATTTGTATTCATTTATTCATTCATTCATGCATTCAGGGATATTACACTTTAATAATAAAAATAAATGTAAAATGTGCCAGATTTAGACAAAGTGGCTAATTTTCAACTGTAGTCCATCTGTAGTTTTAGTATTTTTGTATTATAATAACACTATTTTACTTGTATTACAAAATCTATAATTTACTTTGATTATTTGATTACTTCGACTTACTTCTTTGCTTTAATTCATTACTGTGACTAAGATATATACATAGTGAAAAAGTTTTTTTTTTATTCTACCTCAAAATGTAATAATACACTATATTGCCAAAAGTATTGGGTCGCCCCCTTCTAATGAACAGATTTGACTACTGTAGTAATTTCTGTGAGTATAAATCTTAATGTTAAAGCATATAATGATATTCTAGGAAATTGTGTGCTTCTAATTTTATAGCAACAGTTTGGACAGGACCCTTTTCTTTTCTAACATGACAATGCCTCTGTGTATAAGGCAAGGTTCAAAAAGAAAATGATTGATTCAGTCAGTGTGGAAGAACTTGATTGGTCTGCATAAAACCAAGTCTAATCCCAGGTTTAACACCTCTGGTGTGACTGTAAATGCAGACTTGAGCCAAAAACTCATCACCAAACACCAATGACTTGTACATACACACTATGAACAAAAGTATGGGACACCCATGTAGAACAGAAAAATGCACTTCCAAATCTGTGGCAACAACGATGGGAACATAATTCATGTATTTAAAAACTGTATTTCCATCTCTGCTGCAATAGTTTTGGAAGTGTCTAAAATGACTGTACCCATATGTACAAGTCATTGGTGTTTGGTGATGAGTTTTTGAGTTGATTTTATTATTATTATTATTATTATTATTATTATTATTATTATTATTTTATTTAATAATACTGAATATTGAATAATATTATTTAAAAATAATTAAATTATGCTTCAATCAGACTTTCAGTATTGACTTTTGGAATCGACTATACATGGCAAAGGTAGCAGTTTGTAATACAACTGTTTTGTTGCACCATCTTAAAATGCCATATTAATATTTATTAAAAACAAAACAAATTCATGTTGAGTTTCAGTCGATATCTAAGGCAGATGCCGACAAACAGGTGCAGAATAATGACAGGCAAAATGAAACAAGAAATGCCATTCTAAAATATAAAAAAGTCACTTTATATTCAGTTTCAGTGCATTCTAGAGGTACACATTTTGAATTAGTATTTGAATGAGTAAAAAAATGAACAAAAGAATAAATCAAGGAATAAGTCAAAACAGATATAGCTTTTTTCCTGCAGGTGTGTGCTGCTTTCTCTCTCCATCTCCTGTGTCAGAGCCAGCTAGCCTTTATCAGAGGGGTTGAGGGGAAATGTGCTCTAGCCAGATTAGCCTCTGCTCTGTGCCAAGGTTATAAACAGCCTGTTATCGGCCTCCCAAACAGAGTAATCCGCACTGTATCAGCACCCAAACATATGGGGCCACACAAAGACAGACAGGCCCTGATGGACACCTCATTTTAATTGCAATGAAAACAGTGTTTGAACATCTTTCAGGAGACCAGGGAGTATATATTTCCCAGCGTCCCTGCCTCCTTGTGTCTGAGATGTACATACACCGTGTTTAAAGATGAGGGTTTTTGTGTCGTCTCTGAAGGTCATTATTAATTTTCCTTGTTTAACTTCTATCACATTTATTCAGCTTAATTGATCTTTGTTCAGTGCTCAATCTGGTCCCAAGGCTTTCATCTGTGTGCGCAGCTCCAATATTCAATAGCTATGTTATCTGAGACACTTCTTACTTCATTTTAAGCAGCGACGTGATTAATATTCATTGGGCAGCAGTTAATTCAGTTCAGAAACATAAAGGAGGACTACACAAACGCGTACACGTGACGGGACACTCCACGTGAGATATAACACCTTTTTAAATAACACAGCGCTAATTGAAAACCACGTTCTCGCAAATTCGGAAACAGAGGTGATATTAAGCCTTTCTGAAACGTTGCAGATTATTTCGAGTGAATTTGGTCTATGGTTTATAATAGCTTTCTAAGCTATTACGGAGGACAGCCAGATTGAGCGGTAATGGCCTTGGTAGCCATGGAAACATCACGGTAGTAAAATGCTACATGACATCAAGAGCACGGTGAATCGATGAAAATAAACAGCATTATGTCTGATCCAGCATGAAATCCCAGTGTTTAGAACGCAAATTTATGAATGAATTACCTGACCGTCAGGTTTAGCTAGACTCTCGCTTGACAGAAGTGCAGTGCTGACGCCCACGGTACGCCCCGTGCCTGGGAAACTCATCCATGGGAGAAAGCAATAAATTCCTAAATTTTTATATACTGCCCACAGATTTAAAAGTCTTGTTCAATAAAGTTTAAAATGTCACAGAGGGGCAATAACCCAGATCACATAAAAGCTCGGGGCTCGGAAAGCTATGCAAAAATGGCAGAGTCCTTTTCCTCGAATGCAATAAAGTTTTATATGTTTCAATCGGCCATAAAAAATGGTTTTGCAGGTTGTCAACGGGGGAATAATTGGTACATTTTATTAATATTAGCACTCTTTTTTGCCACGTCAATCTTCAGTCCGTATGTAAAATGAATGTTGAATGTGAAATTAATGGAGATGCATCTATATTATAGTTCTGTGAACTAATAATACTTACAGATCAGATTGAAATGACAATACACACGGGTACAATTAAAAAAAAAATCATGTCAGGATATTATACAACATTATCATAAAGCATGACAGGGGAAACACTAACAGTCTAACGTTTGGACATATCAATTCATGCTTCTTATGACCTTAAAAACTTAGGTTTAGGTAACTTTTTATTAATTTTCCAGAGAAATATAAATTGGTACAAGTTTGGTAAAAGTTGGGGTGAGTGTTTTCTTTATTACTATTATTATTATTATTGTTGTTGTTAATTCATATTCAGTATGGGTGCATTAAATTTATCAAAAGTAACAGTAAAGACATTCATAATGTTATAAAAGATTTCTATTTCAAATAAATGCTGTTCTTTTGAACTATCTATTCATCAAAGAATACTGAAAAAAATAAGCAGCACAACTATTTTAATTAATGATAATAAGACATTTTACCTGAGCACTAAATCAGCATATTAGAATGATTTCTGAGGAATCATGTGACTCTGAAGACTGGAGTAATGGCTGCTGAAAATTCAGCTTTGCCATCACAGAAATAAATTCCATTTTAATACATATCAAAATAGAAAAAAAAAATTAATTATAATAATATTTCACAATATTATGCTTTACTGTTTTTTGATGAAATAAATGCAACCTTGGGGAGCATATGAAACTTTTCAAAATATTAAAAAGAAAATCTTACCGACTCCAAACGTTTGAAGAGTAGTGTATGAATTTCTTTACAAATTGAAACTTTTTTGTTCTTCTAGAAAAAATAGAAAATAAGTATCTAATATACAAAAGAAACTCCTTCAACTGTTTTAAAAAGCATGCATTTTACATTTTCACTGATTTAATAATTATTAAGCTAAAGTTAAAGCATATTTTACTATATATATATATATATATATATATATATATTCACTTACTAACTACAGTGAGCAAGCTAAAGGCAATACTGATGAGGAGAAACTTACGAGAAAGATATAATTAAAAAAAAAAAATAAAAAAAATTCTTGTTCTTGCTGCAAGAAAGAAGATTTATAGCTTCAATTTCTTAAATATATGTTTGTGGAGACCACATTATTCCCATTCTCCCATTTGAATTATTTCATAGTATTGATGATTTTGTACTATTTTAACATTGAAATTAGTAATAATAAAAAATTAGTAGGCATGTCCACACTTTTGACTATTACTACCACTACAAATGAGGGACTAAAATCCACCATCTGCTCACCTCTTCTAACATGTAGACTTCCAGCCTAGAGTATAATCTAGTAAATGTCAAAGCACTTTTTTTAAACATCACTTCTTAAGCAGGTAATGAACCGAGACCACATGCGTCCCTCTGTTTGCGTAAATGTCAGTGTATCAAGCGTTTGCGCAGCTGAGTCGGAGTGCTAGTCTGGGCAGACATCTCGGAGCATCCCAGGCTCTCATTAGATCAGTGGCTGCTGTCAGGACGCCCGTCGATGTGCTTCTGCTCTGGCTGGCTGGCACACAAATACTCCTGGTATCTGTGCATCTTCAGCCACATGCGAAAAGGGAACGGCATTGAGGGGTTAACGTCGGCTCTTCTCCACGCGCGTGCTCAAACGTTCTGTTCCAGCAGGCTGCTTTAAGCCATTACCTCTCGCCACATTGCCGTGCCAGCTCACATGCTGGATGGCCTCGCTCTCCCATGAGCACCCCGCTCCAGACGGTTACACAACCCAACAACCACCCCACGCACGCACACACACCTCTTCCAACACCCCCCAGGTCTATATATCACATTTAACACTCTGACAGTAACAGTCTATAATGTTTCAATTCTACAAAATCACTCTGCCAACTCCAGGATAGCTGAGCGAAGGAAAATAAATAACCCCCGCCAGCCACAGTCTCATTTCAGAAGAGGGAAGAAAGAAAAGAAAGGGAGGGCACGAGCTCATAGACTTTCCATTTCCCATGAATGATTACAGCATGCTGGCAATGAAATGGGGTAATTAATTTGTCACTCGGTTTGTTTCGCATTTGGCACCAAAGTCAAGCAGGTTCTTGAGCGAGCGACGCAGGAAGGATTCGAAAAGTGCAAAGCGAGTAACTGGCTAAATACACGTTGAAAGGTTGAATAAATCAATAAACGCTCACTGAGGAGGTGAAAACGGACTGTTGCTTTAACTATTGTTATGTTTACACAAAGGTTTCCATTCATAAAAAATCCCCACAAGCTCATGAGGACTTAGAAAAAAAAGATTGTTTAACCGCTAGCCTTTTAAATAATTTGTAGATTCGCACATTCAAACCAGGCGACAAGCCGTTGCGTGTTTTTATTTTTCTCGTCACATTTTAACGTCGCTGACCTGGGAAGATTTACCTTGGATAGATTCAATCATTCCAGATGTACACAAGCCTCCTGTGTTTCACATCTAAACCCAAAGATTTGTTTTGCTCCACAGGAGTATTAACATAGACATACTGTCAACTGCCCCTGCTCTTAGGAGCTTATCTGTTATTTAAATTCTATTGACTGACTTCAGTTTGTCACCATTATTCATCCTCTAGCACCACACTGTTGAATATAACAATGGCCCTATTGTTTCAATGGTAGGGCTTGCCTGCCATTAGCTAAAAAGTTAGTGTCTGCTTTTGAATAAGCCCAAATGTGACTTGTTTAAGAACGAATTTGGTCAATTTAATTACACGATAAACCAGGGCATGAGCAACAGTAACGGAGCCTCTTCAGGGCTCAGGACGGTGAGTTTGAACTTTCTTCCAGCCTTGCGCAAAGGGATTTCTCATTTGAGAGCTAATCTTCAAGGATAGCAATCTCAGCCGAATTTAATGAAACAGAAGTAAAAGATAACTTCACATTCGATCATGTCAACTCTCGAGCGCTTCCTGTGCTGTGCTTTTGAGGTGGCACTCATCCATAATGGGCAGAAATGTGTGATTTCACCGTAAAGAGATGAATTTGCCTGGAGTGCTGGTTCTCCGCTTCAGTCCAGGGGGTTATTTGCTGACTCCTGACCCGAGGCCATAACCTGCACTCCAGCTGTCAAATCAAAGACCGGTCAACTCAAAATTATGAGGGCTACACTCCAATGAGGATGTGATTCATATTCTCAATGATACAGTCATCTCTACATATGCATGCTTAAAACATGTTCCATTCCTTTAGATTTTATCAATGTTCAAAAAAACAAGCAAACAACATTTTTCTGGATTCTAACATTATAAAGGTGTTCATTTCCACTTTTGATCAACTGAAGGTGTCCTTGCTGAATAAAAATATTAATTTATTTTTAAAAAGACAGTTTTTAATGTGCTATTATGTAAATGCATTCTAAGAGACGCGTCCGATTGGAGTCAGGTGAACTTGAACCCAGACTAATCACACAATGCTTCCTTGAAACAGATTAGTCGACAACCAGTTGAGCCAACCCACTGACTAGTTGTGCACATCCCTATTCTTAAACACAAATCTGTTCTGAGCCATTCCGTAATCGTATTTCAGCACTCCCGCCACATATTAATGCATAAAACAATTTCACCACCATAACACATTCATATTTCTCCCCCGATCTAATACGGCCCCGCCAGCACTCGGCATATCGGCCAGACCCAAGTTTGCTTAAATCGAAGCTAATATCCATTTATACCTTGAGCGTGTATTTATTTAATAAATCATTCAGTTTGGAGTTAAATAAACCACACAGTACCAGACTTCAGGTCATCCCGCTTGTGGTTTTATTTGTTTACCTCTTTCTTATTCTTGTAATGTGCTTACATTTAGTGGTGTACAAGGCTCATTACAGACATATGAGGCCATCTTGTTCCATTCCTTGGCAGGGCCATACCAGTCTTTATTATTTATCATTTCACAGAGTCGCAAGTAGCAGCATTGTTGTTGTCTTGAAAGTAGGAGAACCAGTAGAACTGGCATAGTAGTTGGCTTTCCTGGTGGAGTATTAAAAATGTGTATTGAGCATCCTTATCTATCCACACATAAAATTGAATTGGTTATCTAATAGCCCTAAGGGAAGTGGGGAGATCGAAAGTTGAGAAAGGAGAGAGAAAGAGGATGAGACCAACCAGGAGGCAAGGAGGGAGGGCTGGATGAGGCTTAGAAAGCTTGAATCCAGACATTGGGAATAGGAAAGCTTGGCCACTTGATTTGCAAATATACACAGGCCTTGATTGTTATTGTCCTGAATCAAACTTCATGATGTGTCCAACCTGAGGGTGTGGGTATCGCCTTAAAATATAGCGAGAGAAAGACAGGGCAGAGAGACAGACAAGACGGACAGACAGAGAGAAAGAAAGAAACAAGAGAGCAAGATGATTGAAGCACTGCCCTACGGGCTCTTGTTCTTCCTGGGATGTGTGGATGTTTATAATGCTCTTGAAGAATTAAGACCAAGAGGTGGATCTGGTCTTAAAGATTGATGAAAACAAAGCTCACATAAACGTGTTAAAGACTCCTCGGTAGGAGCGCGTTGAGGATCACAATGCTGACATATTCGATAATGTGCGGCTGAATTTGAATATACCAATAGCACGGCGTACTTCCGAGGGACCGCGGCTCCAACAAGCCATTCAAAGACACATTTGAAAGGAAAGCGTTTCGCGTTCGTCCTCGTGAAGGGTTTTACGTCAAAGTCCATTCGTTCTGCGCTGCACCTTTAAGCAGCCTAGCCTGCGGGCTTCCAGACGTATGAGCTTTTAACGCTACCATTAAGGCCAAGGCCTAAATTATTGATCTGCTGCCTCCATCAGCATAACGGTCACGTCCCCGGTATCACAACCTAACCAGGCCGTGCCGGGCCATTCCGCAGCCGCAGTCTCTGATCTCTGGAATAATTAGGGGGGTTGGACAGAGAAGTCTTGTGGTCTGGTGGGGGTGGGGTGTTTAATATCCCCCCAACAGGCCTGCGATATCTCTCCAATCAAACGCGCCGGCAGTGCCTAAAGATGGCAGGTCTCATCCAGGCCCAAATACAGCAGATAAGGCGGCGGTAAAGAAATAATAAAAGAATAATGTGAAAGGAGAGAAAGAGGAGAGGAGAGTGCCGAGCAGGGGCATAAATAAAGATGTGGCGCAGCGGTGTAATGAATTCTGAAGGCCGGGATCAATAATATCAGCACTCTGACTCTACCTTATACATACACAAAGAAGAGTGAGAGCGAGAGAAGGGTTGCTCACATACAGTCAAAGAGATAAGACTCCACTGGATGACTGTTCACTGAAAGAGAAATGCTACGAAAGAAAATTTCAAATCACTGCTGAAAAGAAGGGGATGGTCAGAATGGTCACCTAGCGAACAACCGTCTTGTCAATTACTGAGATCAACTAGTGATTTTTTAACTGGGTTTTGTTTTGGGGTTTTTTGTTTGTTTTTGTGGTGTTCAAAAAACTGACTGTGACTTTCCCTTACTGTAGCAAGAATATGTTTTTGGAGAATAAAACGTCAAAATTTGGATGAAATAATGTTACATTCAGTGTAACACAATATTCATGTAAAAAAATCAAACAACATGCTTATTTTGACTTGTAAACATAAAAATATATAAAAGAATAAGGGAGCATATTCAATTTTATTGTGTTTTAAATGAGTAAAAAATTATTACTGACAAATAGGCAAAACCTAGGATAGTGGCAAATTTTAAAAATGTAAAATTACAACTAATCAGTATCTGGGGTGAAAGTAATTAGTCTTTTAATATGTCATAAATTGATTTTTTTGTTGTAAACATGCCTGATAAGACTGTTACACTGAATGACATTTTAGTGGGTGTCTTCTGTAAATCAGGGAAAAATGTATGATTTTTATTTTGTACTCAGACAAACAAAAACAAAATTGTAATTGAATTAAGCAGAAAACTTTTAAAAAATTTTAGGGAAAAACAACAACAATTAAAGCAGTATTACACATTGTTTTTATGCTTAAACCCTGTTTTGTCTTTGACCCATATATATATATATATATATATATATATATATATATATATATACACACACACACTACTTGAATTAAAAGGAATTTGTTTATGCTCACCCAGGATTTATTTAAAAATAGTTAAAACAGTAATATTGTGAAATATTACAATTTAAAATGACTGTTTTCTATTTTAACACATTTAAAACATAATTTATTTGTGCGAAGGCAAAGCTGAATTTTCAGCAGTCATTACTCTAGTCTTCTGTCACATGATCCTTCACAAATCATTCTAACATGCTGATATGGTGCTCAAGACACATTTCTTATTATTATCAGTGACGAAAACAGTTGTGCTGCTTAATATTTTTGTGGAAAATGTAATACTTCTTTTCAAGGTTCTATAGAAAGTTCAAAAGAACAGCATTTATTAGAAATAGAAATCTTTTGGTAACATTAGAAATGTCTTTACTGTCATTTTTATGCATCTAGCTAAATAAATATTAATTTCTATCAAAAAAATCTTACTGATTCCACTCTTTTAAATGGTACAATACGGCCATACACACTGATATACACTGTGTATCCCTACAAATAAGCAAACTGACGCAATGTGGCAAATATCAATAGAAGAGAAGACAGTGGAGCACATGAACTGTCTCCTGTCAGATACTATAATCAAGTCTAGGCAAGAAGTTACTGTGAGTGATTTCACTGCTTTATACAAATTGTCTCTCTAAACCATGTATGAAAATGCACTCATTCTGGATGAGTTTGATTCATTCACTGTTATTTTAGAACAACATTTAATCAACACATCTGATGGTTTATTCTGGACATAACTCTAAACCTGTATAATCATACAGGGCTTCTGCATGACCAACTAGTCATTCAGACAACCCACCGACTAGTCAATTAAAAAAAATGTAGTGGTGAACATAAAAGAATGAGTGTGATTTTTATAGAGTGACTTTCTCACAGCAGGAAGAGACAATACTGCTTAATGTTGAGTATTGAAGAGATGGAGAAAGAGTCAGGCAGCCTGCGACAGTGACACACACACACACGCTGCTGATGAAGTGAACCGGTGTGGGGGTGGGGTGCTCTTATCTGCAGCAGTGAGATCAGACAGAGAAAGACCAAATGAGCAGTCAGCACTGATGGTCTCCACTGTAGAGAAAGGCAGACAGAGCGAGGGTTGTCACGAAACCAGTACTAGAAAAATTACATGATTCTTGAAGGCAATTCTGATATCACAGCAAAAATTAATATGCTAATTATTAGTAGAAATTGGAATTATTCTTTTTGGGATAGTTCACTCGAAAATGTAAATACTATCATCGGTTGTTCACCCTCATGTCATTCCAAACCTGTATGCTCTTAAATTTTCTGTGGAACAATGGAAAAATATTCTGAAAATGTGTTTTTGTCCATGCAATGGAAGTCAGTGGGGTCCAATATTGTTTTGGACTGCACTGACTTTCATTATATGGACAAAAACTTTTGTGTTCCAGAGAAGACAAGTTACAGGCCTGAACAGCTGAGTAAATGATATCAATTTTCCTGAGAAATTCCACTGAAAAGGATTTTACTTGTATCCAAATGACAGATTTTTGCAATGGCCAAAGTCATTTATCTGAATGTGAACATAAACCAACATTTAACTAGTTAACAATGGGACTAGTTCACGAACAGCAACAAACACCTATAAACACAGAATTTTAGCAGTTGTAGAGTTTTGTTGGGTCAGTGTGTTCAACCTTTTGGTGTTTGTTGTGGTAGTGTGAAATATTATAAGAAGTATCCAACAGTGAACTTCAGAAAGTAGTGTCATTTGACTGGACAATGTGACGCAACCTTAAAGGAATAGTTCCCCCACAATAAACATTTTTTATCATTTACTCACCCCCATGTCGTTCCAAACCTGTATAAGTTTCTTTCTTATGTTGAACATAAAAGATGATATTTTGAAGAACTTTAAGGAACCAAACAGTTCTTGGTCATCATTGACTTTCATAATAAGGAAAGAAATACTATGGAAGTCAATGAAGACCATCAACTATTTGATTACCAGCATTCTTCAAAATACCTTCTTTTATGCTCAACATAAGAAAGAAACTCATACAGGTTTGGAACGACATGGGGGTGAGCAAATGATGAAAAAGTTTCATTTTTTGGGTGAACAATCCCTTTAAGTCTCCTCCTTGAAGACTGAATGGATTTCTGTGCACAGTAGTTCAGTGACAGGCTTATGTTCAATGATATAGAAATTAAACAAACCATATATTGATTTCTTAAGCCATTTTTTTGGCATGTCTATTCAATGCTTTCATCTGCCACATCAATCAAATGTCTTTGAATTATCTTCATTTCACAGCTCTTCTTAGCAAATATTGATGCAATTAATAAGGTAAGAAAAATAATCAAATTTGTCAAGAAAATTTAATATTTTGTACTCAAAATCACATACAAATGCATATATATGCATATACATATGTGACCCTGGACCACAAAACCAGTCATAAGTGTCAATTTTTCGAAATTGAGATTTCCACATCATCTGAAAGCTGAATAAATAAGCTTTCCATTGATGTATGGTTTGTTAGGATCGGACAATATTTGGCTGAGATACAACTATTTGAAAATCTGGAATCTGAGGGTGCAAAAAAATCAAAATACTGAGAAAATCACCTTTAAAGTTGTCTAAATGAAGTTCTTAGCAATGCAAATTACTAATCAAAAATTAAGTTTTGATATATTTACGGTAGGAAATTCACTACATATCTTCATGGAATATGATCTTAATATCCTAATGATTTTTGGCATAAAAGAAAAATGGATAATTTTGACCCATACAATGTATTTTTGGCTATTGGTAAAAATTATACCCCAGCGACTTAAGACTGGTTTTGTGGTCCAGGGTCACATATAGATATGAGTACGCCCATTTGTGTCACATATGCATCTCGCTATCACCATCTCCAGCCCACGGTTCAGTCCCGAATGGGAACAATGAGCGTGGAGGGATTTTCAGCAGGCCTCTGGTAATAACAGACCTCATTATGTCCTCATTATGCCGCTAAGCCAACGTTATGATGATGTTTCAAGAAATGTTATGAACCACTCCGCCACTCCTATAAAACTCCCTCAGTAGGCCTCTGCTTCGGGTTACGCTCCCATCTGGCTACGGGAGCAGACATCATGTCCGACGCCTGTCGCATGTGCGTCGAAGCCATGTAGCGGAGCGTCACCTGGCCTGTGCAAATTCCTCCCTGCGTCGTGGAAACGGGGTTATGCTTTTGCCAGTGGGAGGGGTTACGCTATGCAAATGAAGGTGCTGGAGCTGTATCAAGGAGGCCCGGAGGCTGTGATCATTTTCTCCCACCATGCCAGCTCGGCTCCCCGATCGCTCATACAGCACCACAGCCTAATGGCAGCCCATTAACATAATTGCCAACACAACTAGTGTTCCGTGTCTGAGAGTCATTCCCTATCCTTCAGGAGAAAAATACGGAGTGCAAGAGAGAGAGACAGAGAGAGGGAGAATACAGAAGGGGGGAATAAATGGATGCAGGGATGGAAGGTGAGTCATACTGCTAACCAGTTAAACCATTATCATATAATAATTGTCTATTGTCTCATTCAGAGGGGTGAGAGTTTGTACTGAAACCTTACAGAAGATCTGGATGAGTGTCTGGATGAGATACGAAGAAACAGAGAGAGATTTGAGAGAAGACGAAAGAGATAAGTGTAAAAAAAGAAAGACAGAAAGGAGAGAAAGAGACCATAAAGAGCAGAAGAGAGAGAAAGGAAGCCGATTGGAGGTGGGAGGCCGGTATTCAGTCAGGCGAATGTGCCAGACGCTTACTAGAGCACAAACCAACCTGCCAGGCAAAATGAAATTCCCATTATTTTTAATTAATCCCTAATTAAAATATATTACTCCACAGATTCCGCAAATCTCTCTTAATATGCAAATGCAGCCCACTGAAAGATATTTACATATCATTAATTAAAGTAGTGCATTCTTTTAGTCTAATGAGCTGTGGTCCAAGTCTGCCAAAGAAAACCCCAACCTACACAGCAGAGAAAAAGAGAAGAGATGGAGAGAGAGAGAGAGGGAGCAACAGCGTGCTGGATGCCAACTGAAGCAGGAGACTGGCAATATGGCTGCCACCTCACAAACAAAATATAGCTACATATTAGGGCTTGACATTATAGCTAAAGGAATGATATCTCAAAACTGTTCAGCCTTTTGACAATATGTGATAAATATGCTGGAATTTAAAGGGGTGTTATTTACAAGTAACCAAAAAGTCATTGTAGCCAGTTAGATAAAAACCCAATAATAATAATAATAATAATAATAATGCTAAAATAGGTGTATTTTACTTATAACCTAATATAAATCATAATCAATATAAACAATAAAAAGTTTTTTTTTTCCATTATTTATTTATTTACTAAATGAATATACAAATTCAATTTATATGCACCAATAACACATTTACTAAAACATTTTAATATGAGAAAAATGCCACAGACAATTCTGGGAAGAGCAAACAAATCATTTTTTAATTTATTCACTGAAAAAGAGTTTAAATGGATTTATGTAAATTATTAGAACTTAACTCTAATGCTTTTGTTTCTTTAGTTAAAGTCACAGACACTTTCAAAACATCTCCATCTTAAAGCTTTCAAACAAAGAAAAACAGAAAAATTAATCTAATCACACAGTCTTAAGGAAACTTAACAAGCACATAAAAAGTACATTAAAATTGTTGCAATATTCACAATATTGGTTATTTTTAATCACTGTGAATATAAAATGAATATTCATTATATACCACCCAGACCTGCTATACATACATCATAGTGTCAGGTAAATCCAATAAAAATCCATATGGAATATCACCTGATGTTAAAAACTATGTTTTTTCTAAAAAGAAAACCCACATATGACATTTCCCTTAAAACATGGACATGGAGGTTCCTTGGTTTATATTGCACAAATGTGCAGCCAAATTCAACATACACACAATGTAACTTGCATTTGAGAGGGGGCACAATAAATGGAGGCGACTGGGCAGAATTCATTAAGTTGATAACCGCGGGCTCCATTACACAACTCCACAGCACTGTAATGACTTCTGAGGATTGGGGGAATAAGAAACACGGCAAAAAAGAGTAACATGTAGAAAATGAAAGCTTTGACTGAAAAAGAGAAAATGACAGAGAGAAGGGATGGTTGGCAGGTTTCTCTTTTGAACCAAAAGTCATGACAGCTAAAAAGCTTTGCTAATGCTAACTGTGCATATATTGTGATAACATACAGCTCCATGGTAACTGATCTCAGTAGCAGAATGTTGGTTGACCCACAGAAACATGAAAAAGCGCTTCAGTTCACAAGTATAACCTCTGCTCACCAAACAGTCATCTGATACCAGCAGGTTAATTGCTAAAACAGACATAACATGCAAAGGAAGCGCTAGCACAAAGCACAGGAAAAATGATCATGACACTTGCAAGACTGATTTATAGTGCTGTCGGTGCTGTCCATGACATATTATGATGCTCATGAACATCCTGTTCAGCATTTGAAATCATGCATCCTTCCTGTCTCAATCAAAGGGTATTATGCTCTTAACTTATCATTCCACATTCATTTATTATTTAAACTGTGATTAAACACTTATGTTAAAAGAAAAGCCATAATCACCACTGGGGAAACACAGAGGGGTTTTTTAAGCCCCAAGTTTAACATTATGTTTAGTGTCAATTAAAGAATTACAGTAAAAGGAAACTGGTTTTGAACATACAGTAGTAAGTTGATGTACACTGTAGCCTGCAACCATTTAAAAAATTGTGTTATTTTTATGGTACAAAACCAGCTGTGGTTGACAGAAATGAAGTGTAAAAAGTCTAATAGCAATGATTAAGGTACTACAAGATGGCATACTGGCGATTTTACGTTTTACAACTTATAACTGCATGTTTTATTAAGTGAGATAATATTACATAATCTATCTAATAATCTACTTGAACTATCAAAATCTGCTTTCGCCTAAACATTGACTGATAACCACTGCAAAAATACAGGTGATAAAATGGAAAGCCACATCATGGATTTAAAGTTCATTGTAAGTGGTTTGTCTATAAAACACGGTCAATACTCATACAGTATATATGACATACAGGGTCACATACACAAAGAAAATACCATCATGACACTAAAATAACTAACTAAAAACATAAAATGTAACAAAAACACATGTACATTACTGATGATAAAAATAAGAAACTAAATTATTTATATAAATGCTTTTAAATGTGATTTTACAGCTTTTCTCTAAAAATTATACAGTAATTCATAGTTTTACTTGCAAAAATCATAAATTTGACAATTACATATATTGTAATGCAATTTAAATAATGTAGAGTTTTTCACAATGTGGTAGGCAGTAACTTAAATTAAGTTTTTATTGTAGAATTTTTCCAGTTTTGTTCTGTAAAAATTACAACATTAAAACATGTTTTACAGTGATTAATAAAGAACAGTGATAAAACATGCTAGAAAACACTCCAAATATAGCTTGTTTATGAGAAGACATACACATCAAGACACTTCCCATCAGTCACTGTGCCATGAAAATGATAGAATATACATATAAAGCATTAATTACACACCAAATGTTCATCCTTTCATTGTATTAGCACTAAAACAGCCCAGCAAGTCTGTTGTATTCAAAAAATCACTTACATCACATACATCACGTAACAATTAAAACTTCCAAATTCATAAGTAGGATCTTTCCAGAGGACTTGAACACAGCATACAAACCTACTACTAGGGCTGGGTATCGAGTTCGATACTTTTTAGGCACCGACCGAATTGCCTCGATACCACCGAGTATCGAAAAACGTCTTGTCGTTCGGTACCAAATTTCGATGCCTAAGGGGTTAATCTCATCAACGTCAGTGAGGCAATAAGCCTGCAGCACTAGGTGTGTTTGACTAGAAGCGACGCGGCACAGATTGGTCAGTGTTTGACATCCGCGAGGGTGATTCGAAAGCACACGGATCAGTCTGCTCTCTATATCGCGCGGTGACTACACACTCGACTGAAGTGCGCTTGATGCTCGCAGTGATTTCAGCGTCTGCCGTCTCACTAAATGAGGACATAAACACATGAACAACACCTCCAGAACTGCTCTGAGAGTCACTTCATGAGCATTTTACCATTTGTTTTGAGTAATATGATATCACATACACCCAGAACTGTTTAGGTATTCACGGCAACCTGTCAAAATAAAAGTTCGGTTTAACTTGGAAGACACTGCAGCAGAAATATATTACTATTGTGTGTACATACTACTACTACTAGGCTACTATTAAAATTATTAAAACTTTATTTTTTTTAGTAATGATCACACAATATTTCTTCCATGTTTTAATTTTAATAGTAAAGCCCCTTTGTTTGCCAAAATAAATAAACTTTTAATTAATTTTCAGTAATTTAAAGATAAATTGTTTTATGCCTTCATTTGAAAACCAGATACAGAACACAGAATTTCTTAGCCTTATGAAATGTTTTATTTTTCCTATTTTAAGAATAAATTTGAATAAACTAAGTTGTTTTTATGCATTCAAATAATTAGACATACTACACCAGAATTTAATAACAATAAAACACATGGTGAAAGAAAATAAAACACCCATTTATGAAAGTGGATAAAGGTTTTCAATTTCTTGAAGTCTTTAACAACCTAGAATAAATGAATAGAAATGATGATTGTGTCTGAGCTGTGCGTTTTAAAACGAACACGCACGAGTGTAAACGTAGCTGAAAACTTTATTAAAATGATTTGCACTGATTTATTGTGTTGGATATATTGTGCAGTGGCTCAGGAGATGAGGCTTTGAGTCTGTATAAATGTCAACAAGCTGAAAAAAATAGTTTTTTGAGATAATGTAATCTTGTTAAAACTGATTTCATAAAATTGGTATCGAAAAAAGTATCGTTCAGGAACCGGTATCGAACTCAAGGTATCGGTATCGGTATCGATATCGAAAATTTTTGAACGATACCCAGCCCTACCTACTACGAGAAACAATATTTAACTTCAACCTCGCTTGAGATGAGACACGTCTAGAAAAAGGCTGGCATTCGTAGTCTTTGAATGATCCCTCACCAATCTATCGTGTGGACCTGGCTAATGATAATCATGATTCTTAATGGCAGGCCATTCATTTCATAAATCCTGCTGGGCTTGATTGCTGAAGAAGCTTTAAAAACCATCCTTCATTAATGTTAATGGGCTTTTTTAGTGGAGGCCAGTTGTGGTTAGGTCTACATGGCAGGTTTCCCAGGCTTGTTACATTGATTCCCTCCACACCCAACCCTGATTGGCACAGAGATCCATCAGTCATGACTAAGATCCGCCCCATTGGTTTATTTCGGTCCTGCTTGGGCAATACAGCGAGTGGACGGTTGACAGCTCGTGAAGCGAGGAAGCTAACAGCTCTCAAGATTCACTGTTTTGAACGCTTGCTTATTGAAATCACACAATGGATCGTAATAGCTGCTATAAACTATAAGCTCCTATAAAAAGAAATTTCGGTGACATCCCAGAGGAAGCCAAAATTACAAAGAGTAGAAATTTACTCCCACTTTCTGACTACACGGCAATTACAAAGGAACAAGGCAGATGCTTTTTTAGGATCAAATTCAAGAGCCACTACAGTGAAAATGTCAACATACCGGCCTCAGGATCATCATGAGTATCATAAGAATCGTAAGAAATGATTGAGACGCTACACTCAATTAGCATAGTACAAAAGTGCCCCATAAAAACTTGCAGTAACAGATATGAGCAAAACAGAAAAAACTAACTCAGAAATAACAAACCCTGAACCCTGACTTGAAAATATCTCAGCGTTTACTTCTAGTAAAACTATTCGCTATGTGCAGATTGTTTCACAGATAACCGATTTAATTTGTTTTTCATTACTCCCTTTAGCAAACTGAAAGTAAACAAAGATGCAAGAGGTGTCAGATTAATGTCAGATATGCAATAAAAACGCATTGTTTTCACACTTTATTTTCTGCATTAGTGTCTTACTTGTGACCATGGTATTCTGGGACATTAAGCATTATAATTATAACATCTCCTCACTCCCTAATTAACTTAAACATCCATATTTCACAAACAGCTAATAATACTCACACTCGTTACAACCCACTAACATAAATAAATGACTTAATTTGGCATGGGAATAATAGTATTTCTTGGAAATGTTTTTGTTATTGTTGTCAGAACATCCGCTCGCATTTTATACACACCGGACACACATGAAAACGCATGTGTCTCCTCTCACACATTATGCTGACACATTTGAATACGAACAATGTGGCAGGCACGAGAAAAAGGACGTTATTAATATTTTATAAGTCAACATGCTTCTAGCATTCTGCTGAGAGTAATGGGGGGTTAGTCTGGGTGTGTGTGTGTGTGGAGGGGGATATCTGTGAAGACACACTAAATTTGGACAGTAAGGAGTATCACCCTGTCAGCGCGGTACACCGCACATTTGAAACGGCCCATTTAACGGCAGCACGCGCTTATCCGCTGTGCTCATTTGCATACTTCAGTGAGGCCCTGATGGATGAAGATGGATGAGAGAAAATCAACCTCGCTGAAACAACTGTTATATCAAGGTTAAACTATCCACAAAGCTCTTAACCTGTGCAGCTTTATCTCCCTGCTGCCTCCACCGATATCAATTCATCAATAGCGCCTTATCGGGGAGGATTTCCGAAAGACGCGCACTATGAGGTGTGGTAATAGGAAATCAAATGAAGGCGAAGTGTATGCAGACATAAGGAGGCACCTGCTTACGATGCTGTCAGGGGATATTACCTAGAAAAAACAGTGGACAGCAGCAACAGGAGAAGCCAGACAGCTGCTTCAGCTCTGGGTTTAAAGCTAAAAAGGTGGGTTTTTTTGTTTGTTTTTTTTTGGTCAGAGAGTAAAGCACAAAAAGGACAAGAAATGACTATGAAAGAGAGGAGGAACAGGATCAGGTAATGTTGCAAGCCAAATTCGAACATGTTTACCAGCCTGAACAACACAGCTAAAAGTGTCAGAACATTTGCAAAAGGGATAGTACTTCCTTACCTAGTCTATCCAAAAAAAAGTTGTTCTGTTAAATCAATGACACCTTTAATAAAGCATTCATTTTAATATGTTGTTTTATATGGAAAATATCTGAAATAAGGCTGCACCAAATAAATAATTAAATATATTGAAAATATATAAATAAAAAAAATTCCAATATGGCTTATATTATATTATGTTATGTTATGTTATATTATTATAAAATTAAAACATGACTATTTTAATTTTGTAAAACTGCTATTATAACATAAAAACTGGATATACAATACAATTCAATACAATACAATATAACATAATAATGCTATTTCAGTGAGATGTTTACCATGTTTATCTTGATTAGAATATTAAAATTATGATTTTTTTGTCCAAATCACAGTTTTATGAATTAGATGTGCTTCAGTGTGATTGTGCATGAACGATATTCTTTCACATACTGCGATGTATGTGGGTCAGTTTGCAATGTGATAGAAATATAATGCAATATTAAGACAGAAATATATTACTTTTGTAAAACTCCTATTCTAAAAAATTAATATAATATAATATAATATAATATAATATATATTAGAGATCGACCGATATATCGATTAAATTAAGATTAAGATATCCGACATAATCGGATATCGGTTTTATAATATCGGATTCACCGATAAATGCCGCCATCTTGTGGGTGTTATGAAAATTGCGCGCAGGATCGCCATTGCAGCGCGTCTGAGGGGAGACGAGACAACAACAACGGCATGCAGAAGTACTTGATTTGCTGTAGTTAGTAAACTTTATTTAACATAACAGCCATTAATGCACAAATTAGATGCGTTACATAAATGCCTGTTATGTAGTTTATGCAGCTTGGCTCTAAGAAATAGAGAGCAACTCACGGAGTCATATAAATAATCCATCAAGTCCTGTCCCAATAAAGACGTAACTTTGCCTGAATTAAATAATACGCAGCCATGAATGAGCACATGTTGTAAATAAAAGCGCTGGATTGAATTCTCTCTCTGTTGTCTGTCTACGCTCATCGTTAATCTCGTGAAGTCGAAGTCACATAGGCTAAAGGCCCGGGTAAATTTCACTTTCTGCGTTCTGTCCTGTTTCGCGCACAGCCGCGTCCACGCAGCTTTCAAAGTATACTCGCCGCAGATGAGTGCAGACGGACGAGAGCTCACGACATAAGTACGTCAAGTCCTCTCCCAGTGGGACGTAACTTTGCATGAGTTAAACAATACAGCCATGATTATTGCATGTTGGAAATAAAAGCTGCTTCAATTAAATTCTCTCTGTTTATATTTGCTCATCATTAGTCTCGTGAAGCCGTTTCATATTGCTGTTCACTCAGCGGGTTGATGCTCAGGAAATGCTCCAGCACGGCCGCCGCATGTAACTTTTAACAAGATTCATATGTTTAAAACACCCTAAATTGTAGCAGCATTTACTATATAACCATTATTTCGCTAATAAACATCTAAAAATACAACTCTATAGAAATGAATTATTTATTATCTCCGGGAGCGATCGCAGTTTGAGATCTTTGTAAATGCACATAAACCGCGCTGTCAGCAGGCATTTCATAATCTACGAGGTCAAAAACATTAATAATTCTGATATAACATTCCAGTTGAGAAATGCAATAAAAACGATGTATTTAAAAAAAAAAGTTAGTAAAAGTTTATATTCCAATATTCCAGAGAGTATTATTCAGTGAATTAACATTATCCAGTGAACTATTTTTGACTCTATAGGCCTATTAAACAGCTTATAAACCTACTAAAACTGTAGTTTAAAAATGAAGTTGATATGACTCCTGTCTTTTATTTGCCTCCATTTGAAAACATTAGACATTCTACATTTATTTTGCTTATTGTTAATATTAATTGTTATTGCTGCTGATACTTTTTATAAATAAAATGTATTTGTTTATTGTTGTAATATGAAGATAAATTCAACATGAAAGACTGCAAATTTTAGACATAAGAATGACTGAAAGAGGAAATAAAGTAGAAGTACTTTACTATGATAAATAAATATCGGTTCTGCATATCGGTTATCGGGCACATAAACATGCAAATAATTGGTATCGGTATCGGTTCTAAAAAATCAATATCGGTCGATCACTAATATATATATAGTCTTCTTAAATGTGAATGTACACATACCATACTCTTACGCATATTTAAAATGATTAGTTTTACAATGTGAAGAAATTAGGACAAAAATACATTACTTTTGTATTACTATAATATAATATAATTTAATTTAATAGAATTTAATATAAATTAATATAATATAATAACCAGTGTGAGGTGTTATATGTTTATCATAATATGATCTTTTTGTCCAAATCAAGCAGCTCTACTTTGAATTGGACGTGAGTTCCTGTTCTAAGCAGATATAAATAAAGAAAGGCCATCAAGTCTTTCATAATGGCACTGAGAGCCTCATCCTCTAAAAAACACAGACAGTGAGGTAGAGAACACAATGTCACCAGCTGGCCTGACGACACAAGCCTCCAATGAGAGTTCTCCAGTCAATAAGGCTTCGATGGCGGAGGTTTGGCTTCAGGTCGAGGTAAACTCTACTGCACATGCCTTGACATCTCACTGTTCCTTTTTCTGGCAGGAGGCTTGAAATGCAATATATCACTAGAACAGCCTTCTTCCTCCCCTACTCCCAAATGCACACACACACACACACACACACACCTGCCACCCATGTTTCCGTCTGTGCTCTCAGCAACGGAAGACCTAGACAAGAGCTGCTAAAAGCGGCTATGTAGGACAGCGGAGCACAATGCTGATTATGCAAAAGGCAAAAAAGGAAAATGACAGTCATTAATAGGATTCCAGGAGTTAACTGTCCATAACTAACACTGCCAAAGGCGAGCTGGCAAACAGAGACAATCGTGAGTGTGTGAGTGTGTGTGTGTGTGTGTGTGTGTGTGTGTGTGTGTGTGTGTGTCTGTGTGTGTCTGTGTGTGTCTGTGTGTGTATTCAGGGACAGTGACTGTACAAACAGTTCTCAGTTTAGAAATGAACTATAATAGCAAACACGCAATTAACCGAAAGATGCAAGACCTGCGTCCTCAAGGTCAGACGCTATTGAACATTTTGTGTTTAGCATACAGGAAGTAATTACCACCCACATAATTACAGAAGGTGACTGTGTTGCAATTCACGAACGCACCATATTGCCTTCGAATCATTTCATTCTTCATCTAGCGCATTTTCGAGGGGAAGCCCACTGAGCTATTGCAAGACCTTGAATTCCTTGCCACATGAGGGGTTCTTTGTTTCCCCTCGATTAAGCTTGCCTGAGTGTTCAGGGCAGAGTGTGTCACAGTTCCTCAGTGTGTGTGGTGTTGCCAGGCGGCCGTGGTGAGCGCTGACCCCTGCTAAAGCTCCTGCTCCTCACCCCGCTGTGCTAAAAGCTACCTACGCGCTCACTGGCCACCATGTTGGGAAGTGATCCAAATCAACCTCCTCGTGCTCCCCTTGCACGCTCTGCTCCTCCGCAGTCGGGCCTGCATTCGGTCGCATCTGCTGTGTGTTAAAACACTTTCTATCACAACTTAAAGTGTATGTAAGTCAGTCGTTGATCGTTTTCTCAAAAGAATGTAAACATTCTGGCGCTATTAAACATTTCTCCACCTGCCTGCCATGCCAACACTGGTTCAACCAATGTTGTGAGTATGAGGCGGGGCTATCTGTTTGACTGACCGGTGACAGATGGGGGAATGTTTGGGAAATCTGTTTGAAAACAGCCATTGTTTTTGCAGTTTTATTTGCTGATGCCAGAGGAACAGAAATGTTCCTGATAATGTGTACTGACAAGCTAGGCAATATCGCATTCATAATCGCAGACAAATCGCCTTCGATTATGAACGCGATATTGCCTAGTTTGTCAGTGAACTACAGCTCTGTGTAGTAAATACCGCTCCATCTGAAAGCAGGTGATGGCAATTCACTACTAATCAAGAAACCGGCTTTACTGACTAGATGCGCATGATAATCAAATTCGATTAATTGCACAGCCCATATATATATATATATATATATATATATATATATATATATATACACACACATACACATATATATATACATATATATATATATATATATATATTAGGGGTGTAACGGTACACATATTCGTACCGAACCGTTTCGGTACGGGTCTTTCGGTTCGGTACGCATGTAATCACTGATCTATATATAATATCTATTATAGATCAGTGGAACGAATAATCAAATAATAAATGGAGATTTGACAGTATTTGATGTGACATAACAGATCGCTGTATAAACGCCTTGGAGAGCCGCTTCTGGGATGGTTCAGAAACATGCTGGTATAAACCCAACATAAGCATTGACTTGAGCAGCCGCGATCAGCTCCGGTTCCTGTGTCTGAGCTGTGACGCGCCGCAGACTTGTGCAGAGCGGAGCGCGAGTGAACGCAATCATTCCTTCCTCTGTACTACTAGCTTTAACGCGAATAAACATGACTGAACATCTCATGCCTCATGTAATTGCTCAATAAGTGTTTCAACCACGGAAAGACATCAACAAAACAGCGTGGGAATAAAATGTCACGTAGCATTTCATTTACCTAAGCAAGTCATCAGTGTCCACAGCTCGTTAGTTCACTAGAGAAATGAAGTCTAGAGAGGAGCATTTCACGAAATATTACACCGTATACTCATATTTTACTAAACCTGTTAGTCTTAATTATTTAATGTATGTTTAAATGAATCTGTTATGAAACATGCTATGACAGCCAGTGTGTAATTTAATGTTTTAACAAATAGCTTAGAAATGTCATTATTTATAAGTTAATTTAAAAACTGCATTATGTGCAATTTACATGTTTGCATACATTTTTATTTTATTTTTTTTTTTTAAGTTGAAATGTTGATCATCTGTTTAAAAATAAATTAAAGTTAAATTTAAGTTTGGGTTAAGTTGTTAGGCCTAATTGTAACCTTATAATGTAAAAGGGCTCCCTGTAGTTTTAAGTACAAGCTGAGGTAGATTTTTAACACTAAGTAAATGTAAACTATAACAATGTATTTAAAGTAAGAGCAACTTGTTCAGTAAACCATTGTTTATTTAAAAAAAAAAAAAAAAAAAAAAAAAGTTTAGTTTTCCCCCTGCTGTACCGAAATCATACTGAACCGTGACGTTAAAACCGAGGTACGTACCGAACCATCATATTTGTGTACCATTACACCCTTAATATATATATATATATATATATATATATATATATATATACACACACACACAGTGATTCTTTGATGAACAGAAAATTCAAAAGAACAGCACTTATTTGAAATAGAAATCTTTTGTAACATTATTGATTTCTAATAGTGTATAAACATTACATCAGCTTTTAGTCTGAATAAATAAGAAAAAAAACATAAAAATATATACTGAATGAAATTTTGTTCAGAAAAATAGCACATACATTTACTCTACATGAACTTAATTTATTAAAGCTGTTACATTTCCATTTAGAAATATATATTAAAATGCATTCATAAAATGTACTGAAGTATACACTGTATATACCAACCAAAAGACATGCATGTTTTCATGATATGTCCTTTATGAAAGTACACCTCATGAAAATCCACATGAATAAGTTTTTCATGAAAAAAGTGTGGTAATTCACAGTTCATCATTCACCCATAAAATTCTATCTATAACCAGACCTAAAACTATGTTTTTTCTGCTTTAAAGTGTTGCCAATCAGATAGGAACACCACCGAGGACGGTGGCTTAATTCATCATTTCTCTCCTTCCCTCTCACAGAGAGAAAATATGTACACTCATGTATGTGTTCACGGAGGGGGTTACGCAGGCTCATAGCCAGCCCTTTTGTTTCTCAAGGCAGCGCCAGCTTCATTAGCATAAATTAGAATATTTCACGGCAAGAGAGAGACTCATAGCTATGCTTTACCTTCACATAACGACACACGTCCTCCCGCACCCCTCGACTCTATCTCCTCGCCCGCTGTAACATCTAACCCCCCTGCTGATTAAAGAGAGTGGAGGGGATCTTTAGCACAGCCACACCATGCCAATAGCATTACATTAATCTACATTAGAAACATTCATTACATGCTAAACCACTCAGGCAACATGCCTCTTCCCTGGCACACACTGTATATCATATCATTAGCTTAAAGTATATGGAATGAATATGAAAATACACTTCCCTGTTGAGACATTCCCTCAAGTAAAATACTAAGACGTGGCTGAGGCAACACTATAATTGTATGGTGAAATCTAACAAAGGTAGACGATATCGGTGTCATTTTATTACTCTAATACACACTATCTATGAAATGAAAACGTGTGTAAAAGTCATTTTTGGGCTGTGAATAGAGTCTACAGGATGTTTCAGGTCACACAGCTACTCAGTGCGAGTGTGTGTGTGTGTGCAGGTCCTCAATCTCTCCACGTTTCCCTGAACACAGGATACGACAGCGAATAAATGTTGATCAGTGTTGATTCCGTCCAATGAGCGTGTGTCGACTGACAGTGTTCCTAAGCTGCGGCGAAAGGCGGCCATTAATCTTGGTCTGGTTTAAGTAGCATATATTAATTTGTGTCATTTTTACTAAGTCGAGACAGGAAGGGGCGCTCGCCAGTCCGTGTTTGACTGCTCACAGCAGCGGGAGAAGGGGGGGAACTGATGGCTGGGGGAATATAGGGGGGTCTTTTATGTATTGCGCCGCAACCGCCGCCACTGCTGTCGTCAAAATCAAACAGCGGGACGCGGGAGAGCGGCAATCGCCGGCCTTTGAATTAAACTAAATGAACTCCTGGGGTGTTGGTATGGCAACCGTGGCTGGAAACGGCACCGCCTTTTACACTTAAGGCACGTAAGGAAATGAATGAATTGAAATGTGTTTGTAACGATGAGGATTTGGTGGCAGAGAGAGCCCTAATGCTGTTATATGGATCACGGCCATTGACTGCACCGCTGAGGGGCTGAGTCTGACTCCACAGAGACAATAATAGCATCTGCAGAGCCTTTTACTGTAATTCGCTTTTTTACATTGAGCTACAAACTGCACCACAGACTAATATCAGACCGAAAAAAAGAGCTCCGTCGCATCTGCAAGCAAATTTCCTCTCTAAAGCAATTTTTAATCCAATAACTGAGTAGATGTTTTCGCTGTAATGGCTCTGAATATGATATCTGTCAGACAACTATGAACAAAGCTCAGTTTGCAGAATGGCCGGCATTGATGCTGTAGATATCCAAACCGGTCAGCACTGCCATGCTTTTATGCACTTTAGATGCATTCAAATCTTTTGAAAGGACATATTAAATGACCATTATGATTATTGTGCCTTACACTAAAACAAACAATGACTAACAGTTTGTATTGTTAGCCAATTCATGCAAAAATGAGAAACGGCATATTCTTTGTTTAAAATATATGTGCTACATATTTTGGTTTATAGCATGGCACTGTGTTCTTTTAACACGAGCAGCTCGTGTTTTCAGAGTCTCAAAGTGGCTTGAATGCAGTAAATGCTGCTTCACACAAACTCCATCTCTGCATCCGCTCTGAGTTTGGATCACTTATAATGCTGGGAACGCAACATATGCCAACCATCTTCCCGAACTTGTGATGAGAAGCGCTTATAAACCAGTTTTGGTCAACAAAATAGAAGCTTTAAGGGCCCCCCTGTGATTTTCCGCCAAAATAAAAACTTGAGAGTTTAACATTTCAAAATGAAGATATTAAGACAGACATAAAGAATTAGTATTGTAATTTTACTAGTGCTGTCAAACTATTTAATCGCAATTAATCGCATCCAAAATAAAAGTTTTTGTTTGCATAATAAATGTATGTGTACTGTGTATATTTATTATGTATATATATATAAATACACACACATGCATGTATATATTTCAGAAAAATATGTTATTTTTATATATTAAATATATTTATTTATAATATAAATTATGTGAATATAAATATAGACACGTAAACACGTAAATATTTTCAAAATATATACTGTATGCGTGTATTTATATATACATAATAAATATACAGAGCACACACATATATTGTTCAAACAAAAACTTTTATTCTGTATGCGATTAATCGCGATTAATTGTTTGACAGCACTAAATTTTACATTTGTACTTATTATTTTTTAAATGCTTTATTTTTTATTTTAGTGAAATATTAAAAATAGTCATATTTCTTGTTTTGTTTTTGCCTTTTATTTAGTAATAATAATTAATAATAATATTAATGCGATATAAACACAAAATTGTGCAGCCCTTCATAAAGCACAGCAACTATGGAGCTTTGAAAAAAATGCGATTTAAATCGCAATCACAATTTTTATCACATAAGACACGATTAGACTTTTTCTCCAAATCGTGCAGCCCTACTTCAGTGCAAAATCCAACAATAAGGCTTGAATAAGGCTCAGTTTGCCACAAATTAGAGTGCTGATGATTAATTTCATGTGTTGTGATGCCTTTCATACAGGAAAGGAGGAGGGGTGGGTTTAAATAAAGGTTTTGATCCTAAAGCAATGTGAAATAATATTAACAAGATGTCGTCAGCCAAGACTCTGTACCGAACGCAGGTACGAAATGCAACAGTTTCAAACAGGCCCAGCGTAACCTTAAGCCATGTCAATAATTATTCCATAAAATGAGGGTTTGGGTTCCTTTATTGACCATCCACAGGAGGAAAACACCTCCCACACAAAAAGCGCTTCTTCACTATTCACACGGGCAACCTGTTATCAGAGCTAATTAGAGACTCCCACCTCCGTTATACATTTCTGTAATTAGGCTCTTAAAACATGATTAACATGTCTCAATTACGCCAGTCATCATTTGCATAATTTATAAGGAGCTCTAATTGCGAGTGAGTTTAGACTTGAAGCTGGGTAATAACAGAAACACACAGGAAACATTATGCTGCTACTGAGGCATGTCCGTTCCAACGGCCCTAAGTATGATTAGCAATCACGTTCCAAATAAAACAGGAGGAGGAGAGACTCCCCTCATGTAGCTGTAGCAAACACAATATTTCTCCACAATTCACCACGACGGTCGTTAGATATCTCGCCAGCTCTAAAATTACGTGGCGCACGAAGAACAAATGAGTTAAGGAATGAAGCCCAAACTTTATTAAGCGTGGTGTTGCAAGCACTACTACCGCTACAATAAAGGTAAAAGAACACTGTGAATAAATATGTGAATATTACAAGAGTAATACATCAAAATACAACCTTTACAAAATGTACTCTGTTTACTTGTGTTTTCTCATCTCATCTCATTATGGCTATATTAATATATGAAAGAAAGACATTTATTTGAAGTTGAAAGATATTTGGTAAGAATTTCGCAGCTGAATCTTGTGCTAAAGGTAAATGAATCACTTCTCTTAGACAAGTGTAAGATATGTATGAGGTTCTATCACTCATTTGACATGAGATGCAAGTAAGGACAAGCTTGTTAGTGTGTGCACGTGTCGGGTTAGATGATAACAGTGTATCAAATATCTCCATATTGCTTTTAGCATCGTGCACATGCCAGAAAGCATCATTTGTTGAATGCCACCTTAAATGAACTCTTGAAGTCTGCATGAAATGCAGTATTTTGATTTGGAAAAATTTATATTTTCTAAACATGTGTTTTTGATCTCATTGTAAACAGTTCATCCATGCATATGTTTTTTTTTTTTTAAATCTTCCCGTGAAACAACTCTCTCTGGTGATGGATGCCAAACCTCTCCAATCACTTAGTTTGCTTAAACCCCACCTCTTTCTCACAATCGACTGTAAGCTTGCATTCAGATCTACCTCCAGCCAATCAACAACCAATGAATAGAACCCAAAATGTTTTTTTTTTCTTTTTCAATAAACTGTTTCACTCAGATGTTTGTCACAATATGTAAGAAAATATCTCTCGCCACTTCTGTTACAGTGCGACTTTATTCACCATAATTGACACAAAGTTACTACATTTAACACTCGCCAATGAATTAAAATCATGACACTCATTTTTGTCTGTCTATTATTAAAATACATTAAAAATCAAATTCATAGGTATAATGACTTGAATACATGTATACTATGAGGAGAATGTTTTTAATTAAAATTCACTATAAATGTTTTAGAGCATAAAACCCCAGCACACCCACACGACTGTGTGTCTAGGCCAATACATTACTTCAATTATCAGATATTTTTTATGACAAGGCAAGGTTAGCTCAAGCTGTAAAATGGCATGTGATCCAACTGAATCCTCAAAAGCGTAATGATATCTATTAATAATACATCACAATATCTGGAAAAACCTTTTACCTTGAAAAATATATTTTTTGAAAATGTGTGTACTTACATGTATTGAATTTTTAAGGAAAATGTTTTACTTGTTAGTTACAACACATGACATTTTTAGAAGGAATTTTTTTTTTTTTTGAGATTGCATGAAACCAGCTTGAACTAACCCTAACCCTAACATGATTTTAAAAAGATTTTTCCTTTTTTTTTTTTTTTTTTTTGATGGCCATTTTTTTCTGTCATCGACCCATACGGTTCAGCGAGTTCAAGCTAAGTTTAAGTTTATTTTTCAAAGCTCTGTTCATGATCGGGCAAATGTATGTCCATGTGAAACAGGCCTGATGAAAGCCCCAAGGGTAAAAGGAGCTGAAACCCAATACCAACAAACATCCAAGTTAATGTCAACGTTTCCATACGCGACCATCTATATGTGCCAATCACCCAGTTCAAACACACACACGGCGGCCTTGCATTTCCAAGAGCATGCAATACACACAAATACACAAAGACTTTAAATAATCCGAAACACTTGCGGCGCTAAAGCAGCCTTGTTTAAAAGCCCCCACCCTGCATCACATCCTGTTCCGTGAGCCGCAATACTTGTTTATACTCGCACGCCGGCCTGTGCCGTGTTAGCTCGGTCAGGCCCTGTGTAAAAATACACGGCAAGGTCAGGAGTTCAGGCCGGCTCTGTCTGCTGCTGGCACACCGTACTGCCCCGCTTGTCAGCTGCTTGCCAGAGGAGGGCTCATCACCACGGCATCCCCCCGCACGGCTGTCAACACCGCGACGCCACTAACACCCGCCACGCAACACGTGGTGTGCGCCGGGCAACTCGCAGCCGTGTCAATCTCGGCAAGACGACCGTAGGTTACGAAGAATTACAGGAGCCGTGTCATTTCGTGCTCTCTCAACACGTCTGCAGATGAAATATATTAGCGGAGCGAAAATTTATTGTTCCTGTCGAAGAAACTGTGTCGTGTCTGAATAGGAATTACGAGTTGCGCTTAAAGCAGCAGGCTGAGGTGCCTGAGGTGACGACGCAGTTGATCCAAACATTCAAAGTTCTTGTAAATCAAGGTTATTGTGAGCACAAAAAGTTCATTTTTTAAAACACAGAGCCACTGTTTCATTGAGGCAAGGCTCCATGACCTCCACAGTCTGTTATGAAAGCTAAGACACCACTGTTCCACAGCACGCTACGCCATTTCAACAAAACAGACCTGCTACGGATTTAATAACCTCGCTTTTCTGGAATCCACCTGGGACTCTATGGCTGCAACAATGTAAAACCATGAACGAGGCTGACTCTTTATTAAAAAAAAATTAAAAAGGCCCCGACAAAAATGGTGGCTGCTCTCGTTTGGGCACTCTGCACTCAGCACATTTGCAGTAAATGTCACGGCGGAGGTTTGAGCCATTTTCTCCGTGCCGGCGCTGGATTTTTAGTGGTGTCTGTCTGTGCAGTGTGAAATTACACCCTCACATTAAAAAGAGACAGAAGTGAACCGAGGTACAGCTCACGGCTAATTCTGTAGGAGAGAGCACAGGGGGGTTTAATGTACAAGGACCTTTCAAATCAACCATCGGGGCTTGAGTTCATTTATTTTCAGTGTTTGCTAAACCATATTCCCGACAGCATTTTCAATAGTTTTAGAAACTGACACCTAAAAACACTGAATCTTTTTTTCCTTTCTATTTTCGGAGTGTTTTCTTAAGTCACAACCAGGCTACTATCAATAGAATCTACTTTAAAAGCATCAAAAATCCTTTTTTCTCTCTCAATTCCCAGGCCAGGGCTCAAAAAAACTACAGAAATAGTTTGCAAATGTTTGTGGTGGAATGTTTGATGGTGTAAATAAAACAAATATATTTCTATTTTACATTTATATATATATATATATATATATTTTTTTTTTTTTTTTTTTTTGCCCTCCTGATCCACTTGACAATATCCTTCCTCCCACTTCCTTTAAAAACTGGAAAGCACCACATTTTTTTTTAGTGTTTTCAAAATGAAACAAACAAAAAAACTGGGAATCAGCTAATGTTGATATTTTTTATACAAACACTGATCAAATGCAAGTAGGATTGATTCTGATGATCCGATGCACCTAATGAAGTCCTGAGAGAGAAAAGCAAGCGCGCCACAACCGAGGAAGCTGAGATGAACCCCCCTTGACAAAAACAACACCAGGGCTGCGTTCAAAAACAAACAAAAGCTCAACATGAGGTGTGTGTGGGGGGGCATCTCACATTGTACACTGAGATAAAAAGAAGACAATATAGACGAAAAAAACAACTAATTCACACACTCCTCGTGTTGGGAGCAACATCACAACTATAATTCGACCAAAATAGCCCCATCTTCATAATCGAACATTTTTTATAGCGTGTTTGGAGTCTAACCGGGTTCATCTCTCCAGTCAAAAGCCCTGCAGGCTCCTGGTTGCCAGGAACTGTGGGAAGAGAAGCAGGAGCAAAAAGCCAGGAAGAGGTCCAAGTCACTTTGTTCTTCATCTTGGAAACGAACTTTGAGTGAACCCCGGGTGACGCCAGGCAGTTCAAAAGAGCCAGGCATAACTCTTTCCCTCCTTGGAGAACCTTGCTAAACAAGAGGAGGAAAAAAGCGAACCTAGTGCCATGAGGCCCCTGTGATCGCTGACACAGTGGCCCTCTGAAGCCCCCTTCAGTCGGTCAGAATCTCACTGAGGAGGAGGGGGGAACCTCTCCAATGCAGCGCCTTTTAGACAGTGTGGCAGAGAGCCAAATTCAGCTTCCATGTAATGAAATCTTTGTAAATTACACTTTGGGGCTAATTAGAAGGAAGATACGACAGTGTTTTTTTTTTTTTTTTGACATTTGTTGTTGTTTCTCATTGTAGCAATCTGCCTCAGAAAACCTTCACTCAGGGACGATCGCATAATCAAAACAGCATGTTCATTTCACTCTAATGAATAGCACTTCTGGTGGACTTTTTAAACTGATCTTAAAGTGCCTTACTCAACTAGCTACATTTTATGCACACAAAAACTTCAAAATATATCCATTAACAATTTAGAATCTGCATCTAGCCAGATAGCGCAGCAAAAAAAAAAAAAAAAGTATGTCGCAATAAGCCGAGTTTATAAAACTCAGATGGGCATTATCAAAACCATGAGGCAGAGTAAATTAAAGCTAACAGTCAAAATCGCAATTTAATGAGTAAAATAACATCCTAAAATCCTATTTTCAAACTAAAGCCATTGATATTCTCATATACTGTAGGCTATAAAAGTAAAATAACATGAGAAAAAGCCTCATCATTAGCGCTCAATGCAGCATAACATAACCAATGCCACAATACAATGTAAAATGCTGTATTAAGTAATACACTTCAGCTCAGCTGCAAAAATTATAATCCTAGCACACAAAATAATAATAGCTATCTATTTGAGGAATCTGAATGCGGTATGAATCACACATTATTTGAATAGCATGAATTTTTGTGTTATTATTGTAATATCAGAACTTTGACACGGTGCAGTCTTGACTCTAACTGCAAATTCTCCTCTATCTAAATATCTAATAATGCACATTCTCACAAGACACGCAATACATCACTGTATTAAAGAGCTCTGTAGCAAAAAAAAAAAAAAAATCAATATTTCAATATTCAGCTTAATGTGATAACTGGATTTAAACAAAGGGTAGCACTTGCAACTTTTTGCTTTCTGTTCTCTATGCACTGTAAGATAGGAAAACCCACCTGTTTTTTCTTTTATTTCACACAGGACGTTGAATAGAGCCGGCTTCATTCTGTGACAATTCAGTGCATGTTTCCTAAAAACACAAACAGAAAATAAATATCAAGCCGTCACTTTGCATGACCTGTCAAAACTGTCAAAACACAGACATTAGGCTTAGAAGGAATGTCTGCTATGTCTGATGGAAATGTGTTTTTGAGTATTTTACAAATGGTATTTGATAAAAGACAGCTGACAAATGGCTCTAAATTGTGCAGCACTTTTTGGGAGTGATGCATGTGTTAAATGAGCAAAAAGCTGTCTGAATATTTCACGTGCATCATAGATGGCAGCATAAATTGGATTGCAAAGTGAAATTACTATCAAATTCTCATATAAGGGGACTAGCTACATTCCTTTCCCAGAAAATAGCACAACACAAATTGAATTTATATTAAACCACAAATATAAAGTACAAATCAGCATAAGAGTACTTTAATATGTGTGGTAATTACTACAAATCCCATTTAAAGTATCATTCCAAAAGTAAAATGTATGCATTTTTTCAAAGTATTTTATAAACACCTGTGTTGACAGTTGCTAAGGCTAATAGGGTCAAGTGAATTAATTTTTGCCAACACTTCAGTCATATAAATTAGTCTTCAACTAGCTACCTTATTGATTTTAATTACTATTTAATTACTACTAAGTTGATGTGTTTTATTCCATAGAATATTTATATGGAAAGTAACAGATTTAACAACGTTCCTTCAATACACAACAAGTAGACGACAGAAAGACTGTAGCCACTTTGTCATTGTACAGTTATGGACTTTCTTATAAATACGTACGATTAAAAATGTTTAAATATGCATACTTGGTAACATTTATTTCTTTGCTCTGTTCTTAGGTGCTTGCAGTCCAATAAATAAATAAACTAGGACTGAATCCACCCGCAACATGTAGTAAGTCTATATGGCACTGAATCAATGCGCTTTCTCATTTGTAACATGCGAGATCCATAGCAATTGGAAATCGAAACGATGCATCTTGGAAGAAGCAGACGACAGCTGAGATTGTGCGCAGAAGCACTCGGAGGTGACTGTAACATGTTGGTAATGCAAAATAAAAATTTACGCCAGGATAAAAGTTTGAAAGAAGACGCGAAAAGAAAGTCGGTGCGCTTCGGGTGGCGCGTAAAAATATAAAGCAGCTGACTTGTTCAACACTGTCGACGTGTTTCAGTAGCTGCTATGAAGTTAGTAACACAGAAACAGCATGCATACATTCTTGGATATATACCTGGCTTGTGCCTCGTCCAGACTTTGGTCGGTTATGGTCATGATTTGTTGTAATATGTCTCCAATGTCCTGTTTTCTTCCCTCGCCGTCCGCTCCACCCGTGCCATCCTGCATATGCTGCGCCAGGCCGGGGTGTCCGGCCATGCCCACCCCGTGAGAGGAGTGCATCAACCGGGGCTGATCATCCATCCTCGCCGCTGTTCTCTAGACTCTGGTGACTTTTTCAATTCTCGCCTAGGAGAAGGAAAATTCCTTCAGGAACTCTCTCCGTCAGTCCCCCCTTTTCTTTCTGGATGTCAGGAGTGCGCTTATAACATGGAGAGAGGGGAGAAAAGGCAAAGCTCCTTCTCACAGCTGGTTTGGGTGAAATCTGATCTGGAGAGCTGCTTTAGGATCAAGCCACTCCTGCTCTTGCCACCAAAGCCAAGACAACAGAGCCCAACTTTGTCTAAGGGCTGCTGTAATCCTGTGTAATCTGCGACTCTGCCGAGTAACTCCTTGTTTCCTTTGACAGCTTTACGACTGAAACAGCTTTAAGACGTGCTTTGAAGGCGTTAAACGTGGGGAGAGAAGTGCTTTTGTTTCGCACAGGTCTGCTGGCAACACTGACACATAACGAGAGGCCCCGCCCACCAACACTGGCACATAGCGATGGGGCGCCGCCCATCGGCCGTGATTGGACGAGAGCGCGCTGTTGGCCCCGCCTCGCTTCTTCCACGATACGTCAATCATATTCCCGAGGAAGGTGGGTCGCCGTAATAAGCTTCAAGATGTGGCGTTAGCGCCGGGACTGGACAGGGTGGTAACACAGTGATGGATAGGGGTTGAACATGAAAATAAATAATGGTGCTTGGCGTAAAGCCTCTATGTCCGCTCTTTCCCACCGTCAACCAGGACTGGAGCTCCATGTCATCTCATTCTGTAAATGAATGTGATCATTAATGATATCTTTCATATAATTCCACTAATGTAAATATATGACCAAAATTTATTTACTAATTTATTTATTAAGTTTGAAGGGTCTGAACTGAGTTGTTTATGCGTTTTACACATTGCTGTCAATAAAAAATGAAAGGCAAATGTCAAATGTTAACATAGATATGTGGCTGGTGTAAACATGAGGAGAGCTGTTTAATTCTAGTTTACCCATCTGAAAGATTATGTCTGTGTCAAAACCACATAAAATATGTCATAACACAGATAGGGCTGCCATATTTGATAGGCTACATGTAATATTTACAGGGTCTATTAAAGTATCATGCAGATTGCTCTGTCAAATAAATCATAATCATATTAGATCTAAATATGTAGTTTAAAGATGAGGGATATAGATAGATAGATAGATAGATAGATAGATAGATGGATAGATAGATATTCAATCCTCCTCCACCATGATCACTCAATGTGTCTTGGAAAAATGATCAGACAGGCAGTTTGCTCAGCCATGTGGTCTATTTAATGGTATTAAATTCACTGGCTATTGACATGGAGCTCAGAATGTGGCAGAAATGTCACGCTCTGGCTGCAGGTGCTGGGAAAAGGACCAATAAAGAGAGTGTTAAAGAGGCCGTTTCTGATGCCTGAGTACCCATCACTGGAGCAAATATTCCAGAAGCACCACTCCAACTATTCATGTGATGCCTCATCCCCATGCTCAACATATGAGGTGTGTCACCTTCCATTATGTTCCTTATGAGAAACGACACCACTTTAACCTGTCCTACTTAGGAGGTGACTGCTGACATATACTGGTCGTATAGGTAATATCGCAACTTTTTATTGCATACAATATCATCAATTTCAGAGAGCAAAAAAGATACGTGAAGGATAATGTAGAAATCATTCAATGCATTATGACTATATTCAGAGCTCATGCATTACATTCATGTATTACACTTTTTTTTTTTTTGGATTGCAATGATAAATGGTTTATTAAGCAAAAACTTTTACCAGCAAAGACAGATAACAAGTGCAAAATGCAAATAAATAAATGAATGAAAATGCTAAATATAATATTTAGTCATGCTTTAGTTTGGGGACAAATACTCACTATTAACTAACTATTAACTATGACTTTTGCCTTAATAAACTCCTTGCTGCTTAGTAATAGTTAGTTGTTAAGTTTAAGTATGGGTAGGATTAAGGGATCCAAAATATGGTCATGCTGAATAAGACATTAATATGTGCTATATCATTTAAGTTCTAATAAACAGCCGACATGCTAGTAATATGCATGCTAATAAGCAGCTAGCTAATAGTGGGGATTGGTCCCTAAACTAAAGTGTTACCTTCAATTTCCTAGCCTAGACTGTCCTATTTAACATTAGGTACAACAAACCCAATATCATGAGAAAACAAATATTTTATAAATCACGACATACAAATTCATATGTAAAACATATGATTTTTAGAAAAAAAGCATGAAGGTCCATCCCTAAATCTAACCATCAGTGAAGTGTAACCAGATTTTACAAAAATGAATAAATAAGATTGTATAAATTTATACGAATTAGCCAACATTTCGCCAAAAGTAAAATAGTTACGATGGGACAATAAACGGTTTATTAAGCAAAAAAAAAAAAAAAAAAATTCTTACCAACAAAGATAGATAAAAAGTGCGCAATTAAAAAAAAAATGCTAAATTTAATATTTAATTTATTAGTTTTATCCTTATTACCATCAGTAGCAAACAACCCAATATCATGAGAAAACAGTTATTTTATGAGATGTCGTTTTAGTATCAATTTGTACGAATTGGATAAAAATTAATGTGTAAAAATGTAAGATTTTTAGTAAAAAAAAAAAATCATGAAGGTTCATTTAAACTTAACTGTCAGTGGGACATAAGCAGATCATATGAAAACATGCAAATAAGATGAGAATTCCTACGAATTAGCCAAAACGTAAACTAGTTACAAATTGCCATGATGAGATCATACTGGAAATTCATGTTCCTTTGTGAATGATGGCAAAATGTGATCTCTACTCTTGGTAAAAGACATTTTTTACACCACAGTAGAAGTTAAATCGATCCATCAGATTTCTCATTAGTTGAAGAAGAAGAGGAACTAGTTAATGATAAAAAGGAATTGGCCCTGCTGCTGTGATAGTATCTGAAGACTGCTGGGCTGGAACAGATGTATAGGCTAAGTGACCTTCCTCTGTGGAACCAGACCTCAATGATTGTCTGACCTCTTCACAGCTATAGCCTACAGCCAGAAAAGACTCTACAGCATCATGTACTATAGCCACACAGCTCAATGTCAAACCAAACGGGAAAGAATACAGTGTTTTTGCACTAAGTATTGACTCACAAACAGTTGGCTACTTGTTTACTTGTCCAGAAATTTTAGTAGAAACATTGCAAAAATGAAACTGCTGCATAAACAGTATGAACATCTCTTATTAATGAAGAAAAATGCAACATCAGGCTTGAATATTATCCTTTTGATATAGTTTGCCATATTTGAACATTTTCCGGTCATTCTAGCAGTGTCAGAAATTGCCCGCACATTAAAAAACTGATGCCCAGTCTGAATTTACAATGAGCTTCACGCAGCAAATAACACACTTACAGATATTTGACATTCTCTTGTAGACGCTTGAACTCTTGTGGTTTGAATTTAGAGTAGTTCGGTTTTCCCCACCGATCAGCAGTTCTGTATTCCCAGCGGTGAGAGGAGCACATTGTGCTGCTGCTGAACACTTTTCTAGCTCACTCGTTTCATTCATATTTATGCCAGCTCATCTAAATTGTCCTCTCTAATAACGTGTGATCTGCATACTCTCACTTATATCAAGCACATTCATCTTTTTTCAAAGCTTTGGAAACATTTAAATAGTTTTAAATGGTTGTGTGGCATGAGGCCGACTAGTTGGGTCAGTGAAAAATAAGAATGTCCACGAAAAAAAAAAAAAATAAAATAAAACTCTAGTCTAAAACACACGTCAAGTTCTTAGAAATGTACTCTTTGGATTTATATTGGTTTCATATGGTTTGAAAGAATTTTAAAGGAGTCATGAACTGAGAAACCAAAATTCTCTTGATCTTTTGACATATAAGATCATTGTACTATAAAAACATCCTGTAAGTTTCAGAACTCAAAATTTTCTTGTTAGTCTAAAAAGAGCTTACATTGAAGCCAGTCTACCAAAACCACAGTTTGTGGAATGAGCCACTTTATGACGTAATAGTGTGGATAAACACCACCTCCACAGAAGAAGATCAACGCCTGCTTCTACATCACTGCCTGTTTAGCACCGCCCACCGATTCACGCATGTAGTGTAAATAATGAGAGGCAAACACAGGTCTAGGCAGAAACAATAAGACAACAAGATGCTGTGCAGTGCCAAGTTGTGGGAAAACAGTATTTGCATTGCATTCCTTCTGATCCCAACGTTAGGATAGTGGATGAACTTTATTTTTAATGAAGATCCAGACCATGTCAGTAAGAACTTGGTCCTTTATTCACTTCATTTTACCACAGATTTTTGTTTACAAACAAGGCACAGTTCGACACAGGATTTTCAGAAAGACTGAAACTGAAAGACAATGCTGTGCCAACTATATTGGATCTAACAGTAATGTCGCAGCACACAAGTGTAAGTAACTTTTTTATTACGTGGTCACTATTGCTTTGTCTGTTAAACAAATCATTTGATATGAGTATTTATGCATTTTTAGTCACTGCAGCATCCATCTGTGAAGGATGTACGCTGTCAAACATACACAAGTGTTAACCAATCATAGCAGTGGGTGTTTACTTCCATGTCTACAATCCGCCACGCCTATTCAAACAGAGCGTTCTGATGAGGGGGGTCAAAACATGACAGAAAATAGCCTATTACTTCTAAATTATATATATATTTTTAATGTAAAAATCTTGATAACATTATAAGTGGACCTCAGAGAACAGTACAAAATAAAAAACAAAGGCAGTTTATGACCCCTTTCAAGAAAAACGTCAGTTTAATGACTCTAAAAATGTCTTGAGTTGTTATCATTAAATAAAAAGTGGTAATACATTTTCCTGTACACCTTGAGTACATGCGAGTGTAAGTATCTTACTCATATTTTTTTTAATTCATTTTTTTCAAAATAAACCTTTTTTAGTTTTAACAAATATACATTTGTGTGGAGTTGCACCACATGACATTTTACAACCAAAACTACCTTGCCCTTGAATTTTGTGGCAAATTAATTAATTACTTAATTAACTTACCTAAAATGTCAAATTATAATTAAAATAATTAATAATTAATTTGGGTTTTTGTCCACTGACATTTTTTTTTAAATTTTACTAAGGTTTACTAAGGTGAAAAAAATGACCCATAAGCTCTCAGACAATTGAAAATTAGTCATTTTGTTTGCCTTTTCATTTTTAATGTCATGTTGCACAGTTAGCATGTTACAAAATACGAAAGTGTTTATATTGCGTGTAACATTGTGAAGGATTTCCAGAAGCTTTGTGTTTCATGTTAAAACCCCTTTGGGGTTTGATCTGCATCAATCATTTATTATTCTTAAGTAAGACATTAGATTCTCATCACCTCTGTCATGCCACAGTGTAACAGAGGCTGAGTAAAGCACTTCATGACACGTCTATTGATCACTGTTGCACGGTGAGTGCGGACCAGGTTGAGAAGACATTGCAGTGCTGCAAGCTTCAAGTACATCTCTCAGGGGGAGGCTGTGATGAAATATTCAGTTGTTTGGGGCGTCGTATCCCCCAAGCATGTATAAAAGGCAGTGTGAAATAGAGAGAACTGGACACAGCTTGAGTCTGGATCATGTGCAAAGCCGAAAACCTCTCCATCTCTCAGACTTAAGACGGGGCTAGAGGAATTAAACTTTCATTGAGCTTTAAATGGGTTACAGGTCAGCGGTTGATTCAGCATTGTGCACTTTTCCAAAGCTTTGGGGATAAGGAGAAATCTACCTGTTCACTTAACATCGCATCTCAACAAGGAACAAGTGAGTTTTTTCTGTCATTACCTTTAGTAGTCATGTTATAAATACAGCAAACAACCAAATCAAAAGCGGGAACACTGTCACCCTGCTATTTTATATGCAAAAGGCTGTTTTCGTTAGTAAAATGCTGAAACGTTGGTTATTGGTAAGTTTAACTCATCTAAATGTCTCTTTCTGAGTGTTTCTCCCGAGCATCCCTCCACAAACCTGTCAGTTTCCTAGGCCATTGTGAGGACACACACCACGCAGCAGCTCCTGACCACAGGAAAAAGGGAGCGGGACCTGTCATAAAGCATTCTCATTTACGGCTGCAGGGAGGATGCCTGGAGGAACAGAGAGAGAGAGAGAGAGAGAGAACACTACTGTAAATGTCAAGAGATGCTACTGGAAGGCCACTCAGCACCTCCCAGCCTCCCATGCGAAAAGGCCACTTAGAGCAGTGGGCAGATAGCAGGCTGAGTTTATGTGCTGACCCAGCGCTCCAAATCAAACTTACAAATAGCAGGGGCTGGGCGGGCTGGGCCGGGGGAGGTTGGGGAATGAGAAAGACATTGAAGGAGAGAGAAACTGTAAAAAAAGAGAAATAAACAGGACTAACAGCGACCTACACGTTTAGCGCTGCCAATACATCATCCACCGTAAATGTAGGATTGGGAAACGAGTACCTGAATAAAAACTCAATTTTCATTAAAAAAAGATAAACGAACTGGCAGAAATGAAAGAAGTTTATTTATATTTATGGTCATTGAGCAAAAGTAATCTTTTCTGCACTGCATATTTAGTGGTGTGCTACACTGCTGCTAAATTTACATTGCGATCAGTGAAGTTTGAACAAACAATTTTTGAACGAACAACTCTCATGAGGCGGTACTTTTTAGTGTATCTAAACTACAGAAAACAAATGTTGTCCAGCAAGCAAACAAACGTATTAAGTCGCCTTTCCACTATCTCCAACAAACAACAAATAACAGGAAAGAGGTCTTTCATTTTCAATGCAGAGTTGTACAGGAACTGTGTGGAGTTCAGACAATATGCGAATATGTAAATTTCAGATCCAATTTGAGCTTCGGATGCACAGAAATATTTGAACTTACGCAGCTAGACCGGATGCGACTGCCTGACTGGATGTAACGTATCTTAATTAAAAAGTTGAGAATTGCCTTTTTTTTTTTCTTTACTAAAATGTTAAACAATGCTTTGTGTAAAATGGTGGTTATGACTATAATTTATGTTGATTATGTTGTTTTTTTAAGATGTATTGGGTTCATCAAATTCATCAAATAATTCATTTAAATTATTCATTTTGTCATGGCATTTTATCCTTTTATCAAAGGCAGAGGATAACAATTTCTTCACAACCAATTTGTATGTTCCTTGGGGGACGAATCATATGTGATTTACATGTACAATTGTCGCACTGATCGCACCCTAGTGGCAGTCACACAAAACATACAAATTGGTCAGGAACCAGTCAAAACTCAGCATGGTAAATCTGCCCATTTTAAACCTTGTAAGAAGTAAATATTGATAATTGTAACATCGCATTCATAGTTTCTATTAGAATACATTCCGTTCTGGTGGTCGTTAATGGTTTTACCGCAAAATTACTTCAAATATATTTCAACATACCCGAAGCTCACATCGGAGTTAAAAATGATGCATATAAATCCACACACTCCCTAAACTTGTCTTTATTGGAAATTAATGACTTGCATTCTGTCATTTTTCATTAGTCTGAGATAATGAAAAGCGGCTTTGCAGGACGGTTCTTGTAGTGAATCAGTGAATCAGTCTGATTCAGCTTACACAACCAGTCTGATTCACATCTTAAAGCTTACGTAAACACACATTTTTCAATAATTGTTTAACATTTATTGATTTTGAAATTATGTTTAATCTGTAACAGAACTGTCTCAAGGAACCAGAATCATCCATAGGAGTCAAAACCAAAATTGTTCCATTCTTTACAATTTCTATCCTTATATATGGTTAACATGATTTTTTTATACCACAATGGTCAAGGCTTCTTTTTCTTCTTTCCTCTTTAAAAAGTGTTAGGAGTGGAAAATACATAACTAATGCAGGATTTTCAGTGCTGTTCTTAGCATTTTTCAGGCTTATTTGCATTAATGAAATGGCTGTTCCTTGTCACAGTATGTTGTCTTTTATTCCCCCTCCCTTTCTTTATGCCGTCTCTAAAATCCCTGTGCGACTCCTCGCGGGAGTGCTGTGGGAAAATCCGACTGTCAGTGACGACAAGACAAATGAATCGCGGTGTCAGGCGCGCGTGACTTCAACGATGACAGATTGAGAAGAACTGTCCCTCCGTCGACAGGCATGCTTCAGTTTTGAATTAATAAATCTGAATAAAATATTTCCCCTCTCATCACAAGGAGCTCTACCGTATGTTTCCATTCCCACTGAGTATGTGCTTCCAGTGACCAAGGTGGACAGTAAAGACAGCTAACCGTAATTCTATTTTACCATCAGATGCCAGTCTGTCTGTTTGTGTTTCTCTGGGAAGAAGAAAAAAAAAACAAGGAAAGAGGAAGCTCTGCTCTGGTTTTCCACAGCATCCAGCAGTGAGAGTCAAGTGTCAAGGCCTAGAGCAGCAGCATTGTGATTCTGCATTTTCTAATACTCAACAAAGGAAGAAAAACACCAAGATAAAACAAATATTGTTAAAGAATTGGTTATTATAGTGCAGGAATTCTATTATCCGCTATTATTGCACAGCAGTGTTCTGTTGTGGCAGATATATCTTCTAGAATAAGAATGGAACTTAATCAATTTACTTAAAGATTCTATGACATATAATGTCCTTAATACATTTATTTTGTGGCCATTTCATAAAAGCAATAAGGTCCCTCTGGCAGTGGCTATTCATGTATAATACAATATAATATAATATAATATAATATAATATAATATAATATAATATAATATAATATAATATAATACTTAAGCAATAAGGTACATGTTGTATTATATTTATATATTATTATATATTTTCAGTTTTGTAATGACAAAAATAAGTTTTAGAGTATAAAAATACTGTGTAAGTGTAATGAGAAATGAATAACCATTGAAAATAGTCAAAATTACATAAAAAATGTTACAATTTCTTATCATCATCTTCACATTAATTAGGATACATTAATTAGGATACATACAGATTTGTGAGGGGGAAAAAAGATAGGGAGGGGAATTTCACAGATTTTTAATGAGTGTCCAAAACGGTTTCTTAATATAGCATGATAACATCACACAAAAACAAACAGAAGGCTTTATATCTGTCTCAATGATTTTCCAGAAACCGAATTGATTTATTGCAGAGAGCAGCTGCTTTAATCGCTGTAACTAATGACCTTTTAGACAGGAAAACAAAATCCCTTTAAAATGAGGAAAACCAAGCAGTCGTATTGTTAAATAGGTGTAAATGGTGCTGGAACAATAGGGAAAGCATCCCCTGGAATCTGTGGCCCACAAGGAGTAGGATAATGTATGTGAACATCTGGTGTGTGCAGAGGGCTGCCAGGACAAGACAAAGCCATGTGTCCAGGCATGGATGCACACACACGGTCCCCGGCGACACACACATGGACACCTCACCTGGCCAGCCTCAGAAACGAGGAATAAAGACTCAGAGGAACAATGGCCCCTGTAATAGAACTGGCTGGGGCTGAAAAGAGCGGAGGATAAAAGAGGAAATTCTGAGAGAAATGAGGGAAGGAAGGAAGCAGAATGGATAAGAGAAAGAAAGAAAGAAAGAAAGAAAGAAAGAAAGAAAGAAAGAAAGAAAGAAAGAACACATCCATGCCTACAGGGCAAAGAGTATATAGCTGGTGATGGAAAGGGAATCTGCATCTAAATGTGACAAATCTTTATGCTCAAAGGCTTAGCAAATGAATATGCATGAGAGAATAAAATTATATGCCTTTAAGCAGGGCACTTATTCTGTGTTCACCCTCGGAGGATTTTCAAAGGTACAGCTGAATATGAAGACAATATACTGCAGAATCAAATAGCAAAAACGGCCATATAAAAAAGCCCTCGGCCAAGTATAAATGTCATGACACCATTCAATGTCATCCTGACTGGAGCCTTAGAGGGTTCAGGCAACGCAGAGAAAGATTAGATATTTGCAATTGCAATCCATAAAATTCAAGTACAGCTTTACCAACATCTGCCATAGATGCAACAATGAAATCATATAAAAAAAATTTTACACAATTATTTGTAATACTTGATTCTGGTTGGCCAATCTGATTCTGATTCTGGTATGCTATTTTCAGTCTCTCTCTTCTCACATAATAAAATTAATATTTAAATGTGCACTTATGTATTAACTGATCACCCTGTCAGATGTCAGTTTGGGATTATGACTGGCTGATTATTCATTAAGCCTTAAATATTGTAATGTACTAATTTAATGTAATTTAATGTATTGTCCTTTTAAATATGTACAAGTATAAGCTATTAAAGAGATTTTTTTATTCAAAAATTTAATTTCTGTCAACATTTACTCATAGAAGATATTATGAAGAATGTCTGTGTCTACACTGTAAGTCACCCCATTGGCTTTTATTGTATGCACATAAAAACACTGAGACATGCTTTGAAATATGCTGAAAAGTGGTGTACACTGTAAAAAAAAAATATATATATATATATATATTAGTGCTGTCAAACGATTAATCGCGATTAATCGCATCCAAAATAAAAGTTTTTGGTTGCATAATATATGTGTGTGTTCTGTGTATATTTATTATGTATATATAAATACACACACATGCATGTATATATTTTGAAAATATTTACATGTATTTACACGTTTATATTTATATACATTAAATCTATATTATAAATAAATATATTTAATATATAAACATAACATATTTTTCTGAAATATATACTTGCATGTGTGTGTATTTATATATACATAATAAATATAAACAGCATACATACATATGTTATGTAAACAAAAGCTTTTATTTTGGATGCGATTAATCGCGATTAATCGTTTGACAGCACTAATATATATATATATATATATATATATATACACAGACTTTTTTTCAAAAGTTGTAAATAAAACAGAGTATTTTACAAGAAAACAAATCTTATACTTGTTTAATTCAATGTGTCTGAGCAAAATTTGTTTCCACATCAGTGTAGTATTTACTTTGAAACAATTTTCACTCAGATATTTCACAAATAATTACAAAGAAACAGCAATTCATACATCGACATACATTGAGTGTATAAAGACTGAAATAGTATTTTCTTGTAAAACATACTCCAATAATTTTATTCATACATGTTTGGAATGATATAAGGGTGAGTACATGAATTTTCATTTTTGGTAAGGAACGATATATCATATAGGAGCCACAAGACCTTTGCTGTTTGTTCCCAGGTGCAAGGAATGAAGAGAGTTTTGATCCAGATGGGGTCTGGCAGCTGTGGCCATCATCCACAACCATTTTTGGTTTAGATTGGGGGAAGAGGCTTACGAGGACAGGGCGCTTGCTATAATGGACTATGTGATGCAAGGTAGACCACGAAATGTCTTACCCTCAGGTGAGAGCTGAAGAACATCTAGGTGCTGGGCAAAACAGACATGGTGGGGGAGGGGAAGTTAGAGATGAATGGGCCATCAAATACTGAAGAAATGTCAGATGAAGACAAGAAGCATCATTTGAAAAAGGCAGTAAATATGCATCGAAATCAACATTAAGTTTGAACACACTGAAAACGATTTTGGGCTTTTGTTGGCATTCTTCATTATCTGTGGGCATGCAAAAAACCCTGGCTAAAATCATGTAGTGTGTGGGCAGCATAAAATGAGAGGAATAAAAATTCATGTCATTTCTCTATTTTCTTAGTCTATAGAATATAAGAGTCATATTACGGAAGTAAAAATCCCTTTCATTTTCTCTGTAAGGAAATGTATTGATTTTATTTTAGCTTAATTTTTAAATAATCGTGTTATAACTGTGAAATTCCTGGTGAAAAACTACATTACATTCATAGAATCGAAACAAGCAAATAACAGCTAAAGGATCTCTTTATCAACTCTTTTTTTTACGCAGTGACAATTCCTCTCACTAAATTACTTAATAATTCACCCAAAACAGAACATTTTGCTGTTAATTCACTCACCATCAGGCCATCCAAGATGTGACTTTATTTCTTCAGTAAATCAGTAAAGAAGATTTTTAAACCGTCAATATGTGGTCCACAAAATTAGTACTCATGGTTCATGATGACATATTGAGGTCGTATTAAGCAAAACAATTGGTCTGTGCAAAAACTGAACAATATTTACACCATTGTAATCCATAGCCTCAGGCAAATGGGAATGCCTGATTCTTTTGCGTGAACACGTCTATAGCATATAAAATTAATGAACTAGTCTTAACCAACTCACCCTTTTACATGAACCATGATAAAAAATAAAAATTTTCATTTTGTCCCTTCATTCAAATGCTTGGTTCACACGTGCACTTGTCACCTGTCTTCGGTTTGTGCCCAAACTGTTTCCTCAGTTTAGTGTACTTGTGTGTGTGATTGCCTGCAGGTGAGACTGCAATCAGTGCAATGGAGCATGGGAAATTTAGTCCAGGGTGACATGTAACAGTTTGTGTAGTGTGAGAGTCAATGTAATCGGAAGGTGACCTCTGATGGCGAGCAAACAGAAGACCCCGGACAGGATTCATGACAGAAACCCCCCCTAAAAGCTTTATTCTTAAACATGGTCAAAACAGGCAAGGGTCGGACAATGACAAACAGGTACTTAGAGGGCAAGACAGAATAGTACTCTAGTAAACAGGCGTAGGTCGATTGATAGCGAATAATCCACAGACAGACAATAATCCAGGCAAGGTACAAACAGAGTCCAAACAACAAGACGAGAGAGAAATCCAAGACCGGCAGGCGATCAGGAAACAGACAATCAGGCAAAACTTGACATGACTAAACTGGACTAGAGCAAGGAACTAGACAAAACTCAGACAGAAAACTGGCTCTGTAAAGTGCTACCACTAGGAGAGCGATAAACGCAAACAATACTCGGCCTTGAATAGTGGTTAGGGCCTCGTATTTAAAGTGTGTGATTGCCTGCAGGTGAGACTCCAATCAATGCAATGGAGCATGGGAAATGTAGTCAAGGGTGACGTGTAACAGTTTGTGTAGTGTGAGAGTCAGTGTAATCGGAAGGCGACCTCTGATGGTGAGCAGACGGAAGACCACGGACAGGATTCATGACAGTACTGTTGGAATAACTGTGTATAAGTTTATAATGTTGTGATTCACCCCATAGCTGGTTGGTTTGGTTCAAGGCTTATGAATCTTTAACAACTTTTTAAAAATACCTATGAGAAAAAAAAGAATAGGAAAAATAACTCCAGAACCAAGTCTGCTGAAAAGGTGGGTGGGCACTGTTACACTCTTTTATGAATTTCATAAATTATGTATACTCTCATATAGCCTACTGCTGAACTGTATATATTTTCAAAATATATTATTTTTTTTAATGACTACAAGTCAACAATTTTTCAAGACAAGTGAAAATTTTATTATCGTTAATAATTATTTTATATTTTATTACATTATAGTTAATGTTGTACAGTATAATTCACAAATCCTTATCGGAATTCTCTCAAAAAATAATACTTTTGTGTCTTCGTCTTTGTACCATCGTCTGATTTTCATATACTTGTTTGCTTTAAATTAAAGATTGTAGTCATGTGATTTATGAGCTGGTTGGTTTAATTAATGGCTTTAACTTTATTGAATATTTTTTGGAATGGAAAAAAAATGAATGAGAAATATAGTTCTGCATCAAGGCTGCTGAAAAAGTGGGCGGTCATTGTTCCCCTACTCAGAATGATGTCTCAATCAGCCCTTGATTAACACCTGAGGTCAGCGTTTGTCCAGCAAAATTATTTACTTGATTTACGGTGATACAATAGCGCAAACACTAAGCAGGCCTTCTCTGCTGGAAGTTTTCATCTCTCATAAGCCGCCACATTTAATAACCTAATAATGATGAGGCCAGTTCCCTGTTGGCAAAATATTTCCTCCACACAATAAGGTAATATAAAAGAGAGGGGGAAATACATGGAGAAAAAAGGGAGGACACAGGAAGAAAGAAGCTGCAGGAGCCCGAGCAAAATGTCTCTAGTCAGGAAGGAGTTAAGGCCATAAAGATGTACCTCAGCCCTGACCCTTCACACTCCAAGGTATCCCCTGCGTGGAATTCTTATTCCCCACCAAACTGACAAAGTGTTTTTAATCTTTTCTTGCCCTCTCTCCTGGAGATTGGGGAAACAAAAATCAATACTCGCTGGCAGGCGATCTAGCAAGCGGGTGAATTACAGAGGCCGCACTCCGACCACAGCCGCACAGAGGGAGGCCTTGGAGGCGAGGGACCTTGGAAGTGGCGTTTGAGATGCAGGGGTCAGCGGTTCAGCCCAGGTCCGCAGTCTGAGGAGCGCCGTATTTACTGCAACGGCTCACCGTAATGAAAAATAACTCCAGGAGAGGAAGAAAGCTAGACAGAGAGAGAGAGAGAGAGAGCGAGATGGAGAAAGGAAGAGAGAATCTCAGTGAGGATGAGGAGATTGAGGGGAAGAGGGGGGGTTGTTTTATGTCTGTCAGCACTCAAACAAAAGCTTAGGAGGAGAGAATCGCAGGTGCAGGGTGGGTCATCACACATAAACACGCATGACCGTAGAGTAATGTGTGAGTCTAGATTGGTCATTATCTGTTCACCCTACCAATCATATCCCTGAAATGTGAATAAATTAAACTTTTAAAGGTATAGTTCAGTCAAAAAAGAGAATAATTTGCTCACACTCTTGAGGCACAAAAATAGTGAATTTTTGAAGATGATGAAAGTGAACAAGAATGCCATAAGAGTATCTCAAAAGTGGTTCATATGACAGTATTAGTCATTATTAACTGAAAACCTTGACAACATCCAAATTAATTCTGCTTGGCGCCATCAGTATGTCAGATTTGTAAGTAAATCACTTTTTCAGTTGAATCTTGTTAATGAACAAAACTATTACAAGTTGTTTTTGTTTATTGAAATAAAATAATGTAAATATTAGATTTAAAAAAATAGATGAAGATTAGATGAGGGAAAAAACTGAAAAGCTGCCTTGGCAAATAACATAAGTTTAAGTTGAAATTAAAACTGAAAAATAAATAAATAAAACAACTAAACAGCAATATTAAAGAAAAACTAAAAAATAGACAATAGCATGCAACAAATTATTATAAAATACTAAAATGTAAAGAAAACTAAAGCTATAAAAAACAAATTCAAAATAATAATGACTGTAATAGTAGGTATACTGTAAAAAAGACAAAAGCATGCAACAAAATTAATATAAAATTTTAAAATTAAATGAAATTTAAAAAATAAAACCTAATTAAGAATAATAATGAATATAATAGTATGTATACTGTAGAAATAATACTGAAATAACATCCAGTTGCAACAGTTAACACTAGAATATTATTTTTTAATTTTGGACCTTGACAGCTCCAGTCATTATGTTAAAAAGTATACAAACATTCCCCTTTTGTGTTCCAAAGATAAAAGTCATACCGGTGTGGATTAACAAAAGGACGAGTAAATGCTGACACAATTCCTTTAACTGTGTTTCTCATTGGTTTACAAAATGTCCACCTTAAAGCCACATCAAATAGTGTTGATATTAACAAACTGAATAATAAACCATTAAAAGGCATGGATTAGGAAATTTTAGCTTTAACTTACATTATTCAGTGTTATCAATGTGACTGAAAATATTTCCCATTATATCACTTGTGTTTGTCATATTCAAAATACACTCAAATGCTACTCAACAAAACATAAAGCACTTACTATTGAACAGCTAAATTTAGAAGTCTTTCACAATCAATAGGCTGGCTGGCACCTGTCGATTTGTTTCTTTCTCTGTTAATTATCCACTCTAGCCTAGCAGCTGTCGTTAGCAAATCAAATAAAGCCAAATGACTTTATGTACAATAAATCTGCATTTCTTTTCTAATGTGCTTTTAAGAGTTCAAATCTGCCATTTTAAATTAAGCACAACAGCATTCTTGAAATGCACAAATTAAGTTTTGCTCTATGAGATTAGTACATCAAAGACAGTGAATATTCAGCCTCTTTACTGATTATTAAGATAACTGTATATTTGCATTTATAAACCATTCTAAATATTCTTTAACGAGGTGAAAGAGCATATCAGAACATACTTTTCCCATTTATTTGATGCCATTCCCAGAAAGCTCATTCGAGAGCGACAAGGACAAGCTATATATTACCAATTCACCAAATGAAGCCTTTTTTATTTTCTCTATATGAAATAAGCACCTCATTTAGGTAAACAAACATTCTGTGTTGATGGGGAGATTGTTTCAGGAAGCTGTTGCAAAAATGTCAGATTACTCAATTATCCCACCACCCGACAGCTGGCAGGCAAAACAATTAGGACTGTGAAGATGATAATGATGATGATGATGAACTGAATCTATAATGCCTTTATTTTTTAAAACAAAGCAAAAGAAT